>KZ110092.1:34915-51505 GCA_002116395.1 Ramularia endophylla | reverse complement strand
TAAGCGTAATAAGGCTAATAACTAAACTAAGCTATAGTTTAACTAGATTAGTATAGTACGAGAAGTATAGGAAGCTTAAGAGGCTCTTAACGATAAGGATAAACCTAAAGACACTAAAAGTACGTAAGGAGCGATAAGGACCTATTAATTATTAAAGGAGTAGATAAGGAAGTAGTAAACTACTCGCTAATCGACTTAACTCGTCGAATCGTAACTTTTTATTAACTTTAAATAAAAACTCCCTCTAAAACGGCCTATAACATACTAATAATTTCGGGGCTTAGCGGTAACTAACTATTAGGTACGTACGTAACTCTATATTAATAGTTACGACTATTAGATACGCCCCGTAACTACCGGTCCCTATAAATCGTTCTAGCTCTATTTTCCTGTTCTATCTAATGTATATCGTCAATCGGGATTTCGGCAACGGCTTAGCATCGGAGTTCTTGGCAAGCCTAGGGACTAGTCACTAAGGTAACGTTGTATCTGTGGCGGTGTGGCTGTGTGATGATAGCTTTTAGCATATCGCGGCTGATCTCCATCGCAGGTCACTCCACAGCTCGGAAAACTCAAGGAATACATAGCCGGACAGCATGCTCGATACGCCGAAGTGAGATGCAAAGGTCAGACCACCCGAAGAAGGCTCGACTGCCCTCCGTCTGCTCTTGGACGATGCCAGTCAGGCGTGCGCCGTACGGATGAAACAATGCCGTTTCCGTGGGGTTCATGTATCACTGATATAGTCTTCATTGCTGCCGAACGACCTATACCTTCTCTTCTTGCACGACTGGGACTTCCAGTATACGCTGACAGATCTCGCTATGCTCTCGCAAGACATGACCGAACACCAGATTTCCGCAGATGAGCCCTGCAAATGGCAAACTCAAGAAACCAAGCAAGTACAACTCCCACTGTGCACCAAGATTTGAGTAGAGAGGTGCGGCAGCAAAAGAAAGTCCTGCTGCAAGGAAGTTCCGCACTATCCAGGTTGGAGCAATGGCTGAGGCGATGGCGGTCTATGATACTATCAATGAGGAGCTTCAATACGAGGCACGAGCAGTGACTGCTGACATACCTTATAAGCATCTGCAACATAATTCGTCAGGCCCATGAATACTAACACCATGCCTAGCGAGAACATTGCTTCTCCGAGCAGCATATAGACGTAATGAGCCCGGCTTGCGACAACATACCCAACAAGAAAAAGGGATGTGACGACCAAGAAGCTGCCGAAGCATGCAGGAGGTATTCTCCGTAGCTCTTGTCGACGATTGCTCTGGTATCTCTTGCTCTCGGACAGTGCACGCAGAGCTGGCTCGAGTACCGTAGAGATCAACCCTGCCAGGACAGCTCCACATGCTATAGGAATGAAGACAAGAGTCTGGCGATCTGATTCGAAGCCGTAGACATCCGACCCAATCCGAGGCAGTAGCTGGAAGAACAGGAAGAATATGGAGTACAACAGACTCAGGAACAGGGTGCTGGTCGTGACGATTGGTTCCAAGAAAATCATCCGGAAGGGAAGCATGACTGATGTCCATTTGTTGCCCTTCTTAAGCGACTGGGTTTCGATGGACGAGCTCTCGATGGAAGAAGCGGCGCTGGTAACGCTCTTGGATGTTTCGGGGAGCAAAAGAACTGCCAGGAAAGCGAGCCAGGCAATGCCGCTGTTGATCCAGAAGCAGACATCCCACCTATCCGTCCAGCGAGAAACAACGCAGATGGAAACGATACCAGCCATGAGAGGACCCAACGCTGTGAGCACCATCGTCCAGCAGTTTATGATCCCTCTGATGGCAGGGTTCGATGTGATATCAGCAACGATACCATTCGATATGCATAATGTTGCCGAGGATCCCATGCCAGCGAGGAATCGAAACGCCAACAACGCTCCCCAGTTTGGAGCTTTGGCGCAGGCAGTTGTGAAAGTTGCCATGAAGAGGACTCCAGCGGCAACGGACCACTTTCGGCCGCAACGCTCGCTCATGGGGCTGAACAGCAGAGGTCCAAGACCGCAACCCTGTTGTGCATCAGTGCGTGGCCAGCCACTGCACGAGACAAGACATACCATGAGATAGGTCGACACCAGAAACGACTTCTGACTTTCCGATTCTTGGAACGTTGCGGTAATTGCATTACCACCTCCTACTGCAATCGAAGCACCGAAAGTGCTTACGAAAGCCGCCAGGTAGACGATCGAAACGACGAATACAGCGTGCATGTTGATATCAGGACCAAACAGCAATGATATAGTGAACTCGCACCGCACGATGATAGCTGGATTTGGCAGTCGAAGAAGGTTGGTACCAGTGAAAGTAAGAGAGGTGAAAAGTTCAACGAAAGTATTTCTTCACTCATCCAACGATCAAATCTGTATCCACTATCGAAGTTTTCGACATGGCATGAATGTCTTCGGCTCAGCAATGACGGCTACCAGCGGCCTTTCGAGGCGCCATACTGCAGTGAAGTGCTTATACAGTAGTAGTGCTATCGGGCCTTTGTAAGACGCTGAGGTCCCGCTAAGATGATTTGCGCCGGGATGGTATATCGAAATCCAGGCGGGATGCTTGAAGGTACAGTATTCTTGGCGCTTTCAGCATACGATCAGCCGGATTTTTGGCTGTCGTAGACCTTTCCAGAAAATTTGATCGTTGGATTAGAGTGGGACGATTGACAGACCCGGTCGGGATGGATCGAAGATCTTGCATGTGCAACTCATGTCTTGGCAACCTGACCATTGCTGTACAGTTTCAAGCACTTACAGCATCTCGACGCATTGGAAGAGAATGCGACGTCCAAAGGTCCGCAGCCTAGCAAGCTATGCGACCAATACAGTAGAGAAGGATAGGCAAAGGCGACAGCTCCGCTGTTAGGAGAGTTGTTTTTCGATGCACTCAAATGTTGTAAGAGCGGTGTTGGAAGAGATGACCCGTCAAAGCGTCCACAGAACTACGTGCGGCTTCCAGTCAATACTCGCAATTCAGCAGAAGTCTACAGATCCCGCACGCTGCGTTGAATGGTTGCTTGTAGTAGAAGAGAATGATCGATAACGCGACCACTACCCCAACCCTAACCCTAAGCATAATGCTTGGCCACGTCTGCTTCGCCGATATCCTTCATCACCTCGTCACCTATCACCTATCACTTCTGCCAAGAAAATTCAAGTGGAACAATAGATGCAGCCAGACAACTGCCTTATACTGACAAAAGCAGCCACCCTTATCATCAGAATGACCCAAACACTTCTTAAAGATGGTTCCAATCATTCTAGACCCATCTCAAGCGGTAAGTTACGCCTCCTACATACATCGACCACCGGATGCCGTTTGGAAATGCCTTACAGTGCGAAGTCTATTTTGGCAACGTCATCATGTTTTGTGATATAGCTGTCGAAGATCTCGTAGAATTTTCCAAGTACGTTCCCCCGTCGCACCTGCCAGCAGAAAAGAACCGCCAGTATCACCATGTCCTCAACGATCCCGAAGCCAGGGACTGTGGAGCCAGCGCATCATATAGACACGCTCAAGAATACGGAATGGACAAGGCCCTCGTATACCCTACCTAATCCATCCCTCAAGTTTCTCTTCCATTTGGAGTGTGACATGGAAGCTTTCCGGCATATTGGGGAAGGTCATTTTGGTGACCGTTCCACAGTGATCTTCAAAGGAGGAAGATTCGAGGGTCCGAACCTTCGAGGCGAGATTCTCCCTGGAGGTGGAGGTTAGCATCAATATAGCTTGTTCACTCTGTCCAGAATCTTGCTGATGAATTGAACGTAGACTGGGAGATCGTTCGCAATCACGGGGACCAACAAACGGCACATCTCAACACTCGTTACAATCTCGTAACCCATGATGGCGCGTGCATATATTTACAGACGACCGGGACTCGCACTGGAGCTAAGTCAGTAATTGAGAAACTTGGTGAGGATACGAGCATCACTGCAGACCAGTTCAAGATGCGTTTGAACTTGACCTTTGAGACTGGGCATGAAAGGTATAGCTGGCTGAATACTGTCGTTGGCATTGCCAGCTCAGGGAGGACGGGAAGTCAGGTCATTTATGATGCTTATGAGGTTTTGTAGGTCTTTGAAAATGAACAGTATGATTCAATGCATCATGAGACCCACGCATTAACCCTCACAGCACCTGCTGTATCTCAAACTTGACCGAAAAGCTGGTCCATTAGCAGGTCGCCCGATAACAACCTCGCAATCGCTGCTGACCCTCACCCGCTTCAGTCGTAGCCAGACGCCAGAAATTGACTGCTACCATGATGTTCAATATGGAATTGCTCTAATCTCTTGATACAAGAAGCAGTGGCATGGGCCAGTCGATCCGCGTCGAAAAGCATCTCAGAAGTCTTTGCAGCCCATTCAGACCCCGAAGGACAATCTTTCTGAAGAGTCTCCAGCACTCGTCGGAAAGACGCCATTCGTCGCTGATGTGCCCCAAAATGCACGGTCATGTCTCTGGCCTTTGCGAGTGCTCTTCGCTGGTCTCCGTGCGACACGTTAATCGCTATGAGCTGGCCGATCGTGCCAAAGTTTGCCTCAGGTCGGATCGCGGAGCTGGCTTTCTTGAGGTACACGTGGTCGTTGTATAGCTGTGCAAGCTCACGATCGCAGGCGTTGATGCGGTCGTTGAGCGGATAATGATTGCGGCCCATGCTGGACGGGTGTACGGTAGTTCGTACTGTTGCGTTGATTGTGGAAGAGGGCCTGATCACTGCGCCGGAGTATGGGATGCTAGCCAGCCTTGATTCAGGGGCTCGGACCGGTGGTGTACGGCTTTGGTTGGTTGGTTGGATGTGTGAAAGCTGTGATTGGTACAGTGTGAGGGAGAAGGAAGAGGAAGGACGACAGGAGTTGCCTGCTTATACAAGTTTGCAATGGCTACGGGTCCAGTGCTTAGGCCGCCTGACAATCGCAATCACAGTGTTGGAGTGACACGTATATCGCCCCGAGCAAGTGACATACATGGATGCCAAGGCCGCATGACGAGCTGTTCGCTGCGCATATCGGAGCCAGCCTTGACAGGAAGCATTCCCGGGAGATAAGCTTGCTTCGTGATATAGGAGAAGGTTGCAAAGGTTCTTCATGAAGACAGCAGGTTGCGTCTTCGCGACACCATTCAGGAGCAGCAAGATACTAGGCTGTGGCACTGGAACGTCAGAGTAGCACCTGGAGCTGTTGGGGCAGACCTCATGGTTGTCCTGGAGGTATCATGTGTTTACTGACAAACAAGCAATGCAGTCGTTGATGATCTGCTGAGGCCATGGCTTAGTCTCTACGGGAAGAACAATTCCTAGACATCCAAAGCTTTGCCCGACCTTTGCTGGATAAGCTAATCTTGAGGCTCGGATTATCTTTTTTCCTGCATGTTTGTCTTTCATGACATGGCTTCGGCTTGCCCGTTTGGCGACTTTGAAGATGTTAGCGCCGTCAACGAAGAGAAATGACTTTTGCATCTTTGCAGCGTCAGAAGAAGGACGAGATGCACTTATGAAGTCAGAAGCTACATGTAAGTTCATGCAGGTAAGGTAATCCTTCAGCCGCAGGGAAGGACTTAGGCGGCGTTTAGCATAGCAAGATCCGGACGGCACTGAGTGAATGATCGGATTCGTACCTGAAAGCAATGCGAAGAGCTGCTCCCAACCACATAATGGCTGCTGGTATAGGCGTGTTGGTATATGCACAGTTTTGCCTGCTCCCTTTACGGCTAAATCAATTCCGGGTGGCATACCATACTCCACATCGCCAGCCATCCGGATCTAGATTGCTCACGGAGACTCGCGACATGGCTCGAGGCCAATCACCTTCTATGGGCAGGCTTCAATATCCAGTGCTCAAGTCTGATCTCCGTGGTATTATCATCCTCAAATGGCATCATCCTCAAATCCGTTCCGACCGCATCCCCACATTCCTGCCAGTCTCAACCATCCAAGTTGCATTCCCATATGTCTTCGTCTTGTCCCCGCACCTTTCATCCGCTCGCACCAGGCCTCTTCTTCTCCCATTCCTCAGGCGTATGGCATTTCGGCGTCCAGGCGTGGATCGCAGCAATCTCCTGCTTCAGCGTCGTATTGACCAGCCGATGCCGCGCCAGCGAAGTCTTCTTGACGAATTGAGGAGACACAATGATGGCTTCGTACATTTGGCCGCAGCCACCTGCTCACCCATTCAGCCAAAGAAGGGAGAATGTCTCTCCTGCTCTCTTTCATGCAACCTACCGCTCATATCCACAATTTCCACATGACTCGCTTCCAGCTTCTCCCGCAACGTCGCTTCCAGACTCTGCGGTGTCACGCCTGAGCTGTTCTGCATCTGCTCAGCTTCAACGTCGGTTCGTGCGCTCATGTTGGCCAAAGAGAGTAAAAGTGTTGTTGCATCGGACGAGTTGAAATCAGATTAATTGATTACCTTAGCGTTTTGAATGCATGTACAGGATCTATCATGCATACAGGAATATCCACTCGGAGGGCGTCGTTTTGCAAGGCCTTTGAAGCCAAATTGAGCCAATAGCAGGCTCTTGAATAGCGGCTGCTTCCACACCTGGTGTATCTCGGAAACTGAGTGAAGGATTGTCCGATTGGCTCGTGTCAAACTTGGCATTGCTGACTATTGTTTACTAGTTGTTTTCTAGCTGTTTTAAACGCGTCTATCTTATAATAAGATAGCCTAATTGCTTCCCCTTACTTTCTCCCTATATTATCTTTCTCCCTACGAAGTTTAGTAATATTAGAGTACTAAATAGAGGCGTCGGAAGGCCGAGAATAGGGTAGATCGGAGATGTAGCGACAGTATAGTAAAATTAATAGATTCTAGACTATAGAGTGTTCGGAAACCTACGGATTCGAGTAAAGAGAAGGTAGAAATCGATAATCTAGTATAAGGAGGTAGATAAGGTAGAAGATAGCATAAAAGAGCCGCTACTACTATAAGAAAACTACTTCCTTTATTAGCTTTTAAGTATTCAAAATTATGCCTTATACCTATAGCGACTAGTACTACTCTAAATTTAGACGCCGTGTCTACTATACTCGTAGCGGCGTACCTTCGACGTCTATAGAACTAGCCTTCCGTAAGGCCTACGATGTAATTAAGTAGGAGAATCCTAAGGCCCTATTCTACGATAAGTCGTTAGTTTATAAGGTTGTTAATGTAAGTAAGAAGCTAATGAAGTATAGTAGCTTTACTCTCGGTAGTAGTAGCGGTACCGGCCGTACTACTAACTCCGCCCTACGTATTAAGGTAGTAGTAGCGGCTACTCTACTACTACTACCCTCTACTCTACCGCTAGAGCGCGAGCGTCGTAACGGTAAGGGCGTTATCTATGCTACGCGGAAGCTAATAAAAGTACTATACTCTACGCTAGAGTAGAAGGTTAAGGATTTAGTAAAAGTTATAGGTTTAAGAGCTAGTAAGTTAATAAAATTATACTGTCTCGTATATAGCTAATTCGACGCTTTTTAGGTACTGTTTCTCGTATTATACACGAGCTGTCTACGCCTCTACGTTATAAGCCTCTATAGGCTCCTATTAAGAGTAAGAAGTAGATTGTCTAGCTATCTAATAAGGCTAGAATCTACTAGTTTCTCCTTACCTCGGCGGACGTACGTCGCCTACTATAGGAATAGCTTATAGAGGCGCTAGAGTTGCTATTCTACGCTACGACGATACGGCGTATCTATAAGGACCTTAGATACCGTCGCTATGTTACCTATAAAAAGCTATAGCTAAATAAAATTAAGCGACAGTAACGCTTAATGTTCGCTCTTAACTATAAGCACTAGACCTACGCGGACTAGAGCCGTGTGATCTAGAGCGACGAAATGGCTAGTAGTAGAGGCTTAGTTAACTCTCGTACCTTTATTACTCGATAGCCGTACGAGGAGTTTAAGCGTAACTGTCTTATACTACGGTTTACTAGTATGAAATTATAGCTTTTCTAGGCCTCGTTCTACGGAGGTACGCTCTGAATTTACGAGTTATAGACACTACTAACAGTTTATAGTCACTAAAGGTCTAATTCTTTACTAGAATAAGGAAGATTAGGGTAATATTACTACCCTCTCGTACTAGGTATACGTTTTGCCTTTAGTCGCTGATTTTATAGACTAAATTGAGTCGTCTATTCGTAAGGATGAAGTAGCTTTTAAGCCTACGGCTGTTAATCGCCCTCTACATAACCGTAAGGTGATTTTCTAGTAAGATAGAGTAAAACCTTATACTACTAGGTCTATAATTACCGCTCTAGCTATACATAATATCCCTTTACTAGAGAACTAGCCACCTTCTTCGCCGGATCTTAACCTGATTAAAAACCCCTTTAGTTTGATTAAGGCTAAGCTTAACAAACTACGCCCTCGTCTAACGTCTAAGTAGGCTGTTGTTAAGGCTATAATTAAGCTATAGAATGAATTGCTACTATCTTACTTTAACAACTTAGTACGCTCTATGCCTTATAGAATCAAGGCTGTGATTTAGGCTAGTAGTAGACCTACTAAATACTAACAAACTGTACGATTTAGGTTTCCTTTGTTAGCGTTAGTAGCTCTGATTTCTGTACCTACTACGTAGTCAATTACTTAATAATTAACAACACACTCGCTTTACAACATGAAGTCAATATGCACTCACGTGAACGGCCAATACGAGCCAATGCGAGCAGCTATTAATGGTACGGGGAATGCGGACTATTCCCGTATGCACGAGATACCCTGTACGAAGTACGCACGAGGTCCACATGACGTCTTCACTCCAAAGCTCCTGATCAGTCGCGTCGTCTCCGTCTTTCTTGGAGTCACTTCACTTTGCGTAACCATCTTCACGCGACTTTGGTACATGTTCGCCCGCAAACTTCACAGCACTATGGCGACCTCATCGCCCTACACACGCAGCGTCGTCAAAGCCATGCGCAAGCTTTATCCGGAGGCGTTGGCTGATAAAAGCTTCGACAATACAGGCCGTGAGCACAACAATCAAATGCTCCCCGCTCGCGAGTATACGGCTGATTGATGGAATGGATGCGTAGTGCTACTGGAATCTCCATTTGACCCAAAAAGACGTCAAAACAATTCGGTGCTGCTGACCGTGGACCTCACGACCAGCGTGGCAGACGAGGCTATTCGTAGGCGGGACAGCGTGATTGTGGCCTACCACCCCATCATATTCCGCGGATTGAAGTCGATCACGATGAAAGATACCCAGCAGCAGAGTCTGCTTAGATTGGCGGCGGCAGGCATTAGTGTATATTCTTCTCGTACAACCCCCTACCTCAGCATCTCTTTCTGACATCGAACAGGTCTACAGTCCACACACAGCGGTAGACTGCGCAGCCGGTGGTCTGGGCGACTGGCTTGCAGACATAGTCACCGGAACACCATCCTCTGCCTCTGCAGCATCCGACCCATTTGACACTTCCACAAAAATGAGACCCAATGCTCGACCCACTCACATGCTGCAGCACCACCCTTCACAGCTATCTCTAAAGGACTCTTCCCGCGTACTCTCTTTAGGCGCGAGCAAACACGAACGCTATCCAATCACTCCAACCACGGTTTCTGGTCATCAAGGCGCAGGTATGGGCCGAATCATCAGGTTTCCGGCTCCTGTCCCCCTGACGGAAATCGTTGATCGCATCACTCTTGGTCTAGGTAACCCGAAAGGTTTTCCCATCGCAGTGCCGCAAGGGAAGCAAGTGGGTGAAATGCAGATATCTAGCATTGCTCTGTGTGCTGGGAGCGGTGGTGGGCTATTCAGTGAAGCGGAGAAGAATGGGGAGGACGTCGATTTGTACTTCACAGGAGAATTGTCGCATCATGAAGCTCTGGCTGCGATTGAGAAGGGAAAATGTGTGATAGCCTTGTTTCACAGCAATACTGAGCGCGGCTTCTTGCATGGGGTTCTGAGGGAACAACTGGAAACACAGATCGGGGAGGAGGTAAGTGATCCGCTGTGGCCTGCTTGTTCTTGATGGCTGACTGTTCTTTGACTTTTAGTGGGAAGCTATTCGAACCAACGAGAGAGAAGAGGAGGAGGCAAACCAGACAGGTTACATCGACGCGCTGAACGAAGACCACGTTGAGGTGC
This sequence comes from Ramularia endophylla, assembly GCA_002116395.1. NCBI lineage: Eukaryota > Fungi > Ascomycota > Dothideomycetes > Mycosphaerellales > Mycosphaerellaceae > Ramularia > Ramularia endophylla. The sequence continues at coordinate 41,409 of KZ110092.1, read as the reverse complement.
ACGTAAGCGAGGTGGACCGGGATCCCTATGGGATCATGGTAAGTCGAGAGTGACCAACCAGCTAACAACATCGATGCCAAATATGCCCGAGAGTAGAGGCATAGTGACCTCGGTAATCGATAGCCCTATTCGTGGGCAAGGAAGAATCGACGACCAGATACAACTTCACAGAAAAGGTATTTGTCCTTCTTCCTTCAAATTAGAGAACGTCTGCAACAGACTGGCAATCATGATTCATCAACAAATGAGAAGATATTGGAGCTACCAAGAACCGAACGCCATAACTCACAGCTGATTGACACCGGAACCTCAAACTGTTCCACTCCGATGCTGCGACGAGAGGTATTCAGCGTTGTTGTCACCGCCATACTCAAGGCCTGTGCTTGGCAGACGACACATGAATCAAGAAATCTCCACAAGTTAATGGCGCTTTGCTTTTGTCCAGAATCCAGACCAGAAGACGAGCAAGTGCTTCTTGCGAGCGGCATTGTGTATCGGCAAGATCATGGACGTTTTCTTGGATGGCTCACGGTCATCATCATATGTCTGGTGTGGCTGCAACTCTTGCGCTTCCGCTGCAGTTTTGTCGATCGCTTTATTGCGCGTGCTTCGCGGCGAGCGCGTTCGTAGGATCCGGCAGTATTCCCTCCACTCTGCATTGACCGCATTCGCGACGTGCGAATTAGTTGCCACTGAACGCAAGTCCAGGCGTGTTTCAATCTGGAACATCTGAGTGCTGCTATATTACTCTGCAACTCAACGAACAAGCCCACCACGACGGATTATCCTGCCCGACTGGTGCTTACACGCAGCGTTCTCACCCGCATGCGTACTCCTCGAATGAATTCATAATGCCTCGGATTTTGCGGCCAGCTCCGTGGACATTTCAAACGAAAAGCTTTGTTGGGAGGTGATTCGCGTGCATTCGCAGTGAAGATCACCGTTGGTTTGCAGCAAAGCACAGGTCTCTTGGCAAGCGTTCCCGTGAGCAGGGGAAGCGGAAGGCAACTTGCAGATCGTGTTTGGTGCTCCTATAGGGCGCCACGTTCACATGCAGGACATCATGCAAGGTCGGTCGTTCGTTCGTCTCAAGATGCTTCCGAAACGCAGGGCCGCAGCCCACCGAGTCCCGGCAGAGATGAAGAGTCCCGATAGAGTTGAAGGCTTGGAAGATACAGTATTGAGACGCCCAATGCGGTGAGTTTGGCTATTCTGTAGGTGCATGATGCACCATCATCGTTGTTACTGGCTTTGGACGGCATGTACTGCATTGGGTGATTGCGTTCCCCTTGTTCGAGGTCCTTTCGACCAGATTTTGAACGGACCAGGCAGCCCGTCCATACCCGTGAGCGTTTCCTCGAGCGGATGCCAATTGCTTGCTTCCCTCTTGGAGGCTTGGAGGACGCGAAACACTGCCACTGTTTGATACGATGTTCGGCCAGAGCCGTTCGGAGGGCGAACGACGTGAACCTGGCTTCGTATCGTGTTCAGCAACTTGGTGGAGGGTGCCCGTCGTCCGGCCGAGACAGACGCAGACGCCCGCGATGTGACGATGACTGCTGCGGGCAGGACAAACGGATTGGCATCTTTTGCTGCAGCAGTCGCAGAGCAGCTGCGGATTCCCGCTTCGTCTTGCTGTAAGGCTTTGATAGTTCGCACCGGTCTTGATGAAAGGCTGGATCACAGCTGTGGTCCATCGGCCAGTTTTGCTGTCTTGCATTAGCGGGGACTGCGGGGCTGAGGCGCACACGCCATTGAGGTCCCGCTATGCCGGGGTGATCTTGTGTGAACGGCGCCAGACTTCAACAAGCCTCCGGCTTGCTGATGCGAGTCATTGGGAGGACTGGAACTGGTTCTGGTAATACTTGGGGACGATTTCGGGGATTGAAGGGGCGTGTGGTATGGCATGCAGCTGTTCCGGCTTCCTTCATGTTAACGCTCGAGCGTCATCCTTAGGTACTTCCCAACAGGCCCTTCGCTGCAAGCGGTAGTGGAACGGAAGAATGTGGAGAAGTGTGGATAGTCCGAGACGGCTCTCGCTGGAAGAGAAACATCGCGATTCGCGCGGTCGTGTGCTCGCGGCCAACGTCCTCGGCTTCGCGGGTGGAGGGTTTGGGCTAGAATTTCCTGGAATCCGCTGCCGTGGAAATTCTAATAAATTGGCCAATGTAAATTCAGGCGTTGCTTGAGGCTGTTCCCGCCGGACGCACAAGCTGCAGGAACCGATGCGCCTATTTCTCGAGCTGTGCAGAGTCTTTCGTTGCTGCATGCTGCAGGGCGAAGAAAGTAGCGTCGGTGCCGGTGATGAGCAGCGTCGTGGCTGCAGGCAGCCAACATCGACATCATATGGAGGATGTAGTCGCACTCGTCGTCTTCATCACCAGCCTCTCCATATCCTCGAATCCATCTTCAAAGACTTGACCCCGCCCCTCACTCGTCCACGCTTTCTCCGGTGCCGTGTTGCGTGCCGCGTCTAATCGAGACTGCTGCCCGAAGTGGCAGCGGGAAGAACGGGAGCTACCCAAAGCACGGGCTCAACATTCGCGTTCAGCACCCTGGCCTGTCCTGTTCTTCTTCAGGTGTCTCTCCCTGACCACTTCGACGGATGCTGCCTCGCCAGTAAATACAGCGATTCCCCTGCTGGTTGTCGCCGTTGTCGTCGGGGTACCGCCGTTCTTTCAACTGTTCAGCATCTGGTCGCTCATTTCCTGAAATCAAGAAAACCCAACGCGGGGCAACACGAAAACATCAACAACACGCACCTGCCGGCCGCTGCTACCAACGCTGGATTCTTCTTCTCTCCTTTCTCTCTTCACCACTGACTGGACTGCCGACGCGTCTGCCTGCACTACTTTCCGCAGCTCATGGTCGTCTAGATCGCCAATATGTCGTCGTCTTCATCATTTCAGACGTCTCGATGCTCGGGCTCATCAGTCTCCTCGAATGGGTCCGCCTATCAACTCATTCTGGACCACATTTTGACATATCCGGGCAACTACGAGTTGCCACTCCGCACAATGTACGCACTAAATACTGCACCGCGAGGCAGTATTCGTCCTGGCACTCCGCCATCGAGCAATGGAAGCTCTCCCATAACGCCGCAAGGCTCCTTCCCGGATATGCAGACCACCCAATCGTTCACCGAAAACCTTCTGGCACAGGTCTCGCAGTTATCTAACCAAGCATCAACACTACCTCCCAGCTTTATCATCGCCTTCCTCAACAAGTGCTTTCCCCCGGAACTGCCTCATGTTGATTTCCCCCAAGCTTTGACCGGACTTGACTACCTCAAAGATCTTGAGACGCGGAGACGGAGAGAAGTTGCCTCCGCCATGAACCGTCTCGAAGTCGATCGCGAATCTCTCGACCAGGACGCCGCGGGTCTGTCAGGCAGATATCCGGGCGTCATCCAATGGGTCAAATCGATCGAGGAAAAGGAGCACAAGGTCGACGCGCTCTACACCCAGGTATTCCTCGGTCTCAGACGCTGGATCCTTATCAACGAGCTTTCCCTTCTCCCTTTCCACAAGCACAACTGTTTGGGCATGCTCAACACGCTGTACCCTCCCATTGGCCTGTCAGAGCAGCCCACCAGCTTGCTCACTCATGACGTCCTTAAGACTCAGCGGGATGGTTTCTTCAAATATATCAGCAGCGTTGAGAGGAATGGTCCACGCGTCTTGTCCACCTTGATGCAGCAAGGAAAAGCACCCAACGACGAGAATGGCTGGTTGTCCGTCACGCGTTCTCTCAGCATGTATCTTCAGGTGGCCAGCAGCATCATCGCTGAGTGCAGCCAAATTTCCAGTGTACACGACGTCTCGCCAAGAAAGAACCGCGACTCAAATCAGACCTCGTCTTCTCGTCATACCCGGAACGCCGACTCCGGCATCAGCTTTGGCAGCAATGCCTCGGATCGTCGTCCCTCTACTCGCGGCTCTACGACCGAACCGACATCACCGATGGAATGGAGTCGGCCGAAGACTCCCAATGGCACACGATCTGGAACCACTCTGGAGAAGATTGCGCGTGGCCTGAGGACCATTGGCCGCAGCAGAACCGATGTTACGGAGATTATCGTGGAGAACAGCACATCACCCGAACTCCACCCTCAAACTGCTGAAAGGCCCAAGATGCTGCGAAAAATGCGAAGTCTAGGCTCGTTGGGCGACCGTAAAGGCAGCATGACCAACCTGCGACAAAATGCTGATGTGCCCGCCTTTGACGCCGAAGCAATGCGGCTACAACGTATGAAATACGACGCTGCGGCGCTCGCACAGCAAAAACTCGACAAACGGACAAGCCATGAAGTATGATTTTACCGACGTACACCTCTGATGTACACACTCTTTTCCTTTGTTTGGACTTTTACGAATTGCCACGATACCACGACCCGGGACAGCAGGCCGGCGAGCTTTGGAAGTTTTACATTGCATTGCGCTCGGTGCACAGGCTTTACATTCGACTGTATACGTTTGGGACCAGCTTTTGGCGTGTCAAGGAGGACCGGGAGAAAAGTACATGCGCGCTGTCCGAGGCACTTGAAGCATCATAGTCTGAGCATGATTGCGAGCCGGATATGCTTTTTGGGAGGATGTCTCCATACTTTGACCGGGATGAATGTTTGGAGCACGTCTACGATGACGGACAAGAAGGTTCACACGCTTGCTATGATGGAAGGAATGGGAGGAAGATACGACTACGAAATAGTTGAATCAATGAAACGATCAAACGGAATTGCAGCCCGGGCACGTTCCCTCTTCATCTCTCTCTCTCTCTCTCTCTTTCGAAGTTTTTTTTTTGCGTCTGGTGACAATCGTCGCGTATGGTATTATTGTACGCGTCAACAAATACGACCTTGTTGATGCCACTGGAACGGTTTAGAACCGGCTTTTCCAGCTGTCCAGTGTCTTAGATCTACCGAAGATGGAATTGATGCTAGCGGACTTGACCCTGGGCGGAAGTACCGGCCAGGTTGTTGTTTGCATGCAACCATGTTATCCAAGACCACATTGAGGTGCCGGATACTTCGCGTCCGTTATGCGTTATAACGCATACCGGATTGTCGTTATTCGAGTTTGACGGTTGCGGACACTTGGCCAAATAACCACGCAATATGCGATGTTCTCTATGCGCCTATGAACTCAAAATGTCAGTTATAACGCATTTTAAAATGCGTTATAACTGTCCTTTTAAGTTTAGAAGCGTAGTATTAGTCCTTAAAAGGAATAGTACTGCCTTAGCTATTAGTTAATGTAATTAAACACGGTTTCTCGCGTCGCGTCTACCTTATTCCTTATCTTATATCGTTGTTATACGCGTTTTAAACTATAGCTAAATTACTAACACCCTCGCGGAAGCGTAAGTCCGTAGAGAAGGATACGGCGAAGAAGAGGCTAAGGAAGAAGGAGTACGGTAGTAACCTTCTACCGTTCCGGAGATAGACTAGTAATAATAAGTAGATACCTACTTTTCTTAGTAGATTAGCTAAACTTAAGGCTTAAGGCGTAATAGGCTATAATAATAGCTTCTAAACGCGCTATTTACGGTTAGTAGCCCGTAAGATATACGACAAACATAAGCGCTACTTTATATATAAGAACCTACGTAATAAGTAGCGTAAGTTAAAAAAGGCGTATCTTACGTATACGAGGCATCTTAAGTATATATCCGGTTAGAATAGTTATCTAGTAATACCTATAGACCGTAAGTTAGCGGATAAGTACTTCGAAGAGTATCCGGATTATAGATAGTTTAATAATTAGTGTCCGCTATTCGCTAAGCTTATCTTTAATATTGTTAGTAAGAACATAGCGACTAGCGATAACTTAGTAACTAGCTCGGACCTAGCCGCGTCGAGTAACGCTAAGGATACCGCCGCCGCCGCCTCGAGTAACGTAGATCTAGCGGAGGATTTTAATCTTTCTAGAGACGATACGGAGCCTTAGTCGGAATTAGAGGCGGACGCGCCTAGTAAGGATAAGGAAGAGCTAGTAGAGGTAGACGATAGCGTTGTAGTCGATAGGTAGATAAGGAAGGAGGTTCTTAACGCTACGAGCTACGCTTATACTAATAAAGAGAAGATTTAGAAGTTAAAGGCGATAGATACGAAGGAAGGTAATATAGTATAGAAAACTCACCTATAGTAGATAAAGTCGCTTATAATACCCTTTTAATTAACGCTAGCCTTACTAGTTAAGAGTACGGAGGCGTCTAACGAGAGCGCGATTACGCGTATGTCTAATGTCCTAATAGATCCGGCTCTTTTACCTAATATACCCTTTAACGATAAAATACTACTACTCTCGGAGGTTAGATATAGCGAGTCGCTAGGACGAATAAACTATACGTAACTTGTCGTTAGTTAGCTTAAGGATTTAGAGAATAAGCGGACGATTTTCGAGGGATATTTCGTAGCCCTATTACGTCGGCTCCGCGCTCTACCTATTTATCTTTATAGTTAGTATCCTCCTTAGCCTATTTATAGTACTTAT
>KZ110092.1:0-34878 GCA_002116395.1 Ramularia endophylla | reverse complement strand
CTACCTATTTATCTTTATAGTTAGTATCCTCCTTAGCCTATTTATAGTACTTATAATTAGGTATTCGGCGGACAATAGGTTAATTTTAGTAGTAGAAATAGCGTTATTCTTTAATAAAGTTCGTAAAGGATTTCGAGTCGAATTTTAAGGATAAAGTAATGTTTAGACTAGCTTTTAGTACGGGGACTACTTAAGTTACGATATAAGTTAAAGAAGACAAAAAGTAGGGCTATACCGTTAGATTTATACGATTTCTTATATAAAATGCGGCTATACGCATAACTACTAGTCTTTTTATACTTGTTATAGTACTTAAGAGCTAGTAAAGCTTAGCATTAATCCTTATTCTTAATACCTTGACTTCTACTTCGAGATTAATTAAATATCGACGATTTTACCTCTACCTCTAATAACAACCTAGTAATAACACTATATTATAGCGATCTAAGGTCCTCCTACTCTCCGCGCCTATCGAGACCCTCCTTAGTAAGATACTCCTAATAATCTACCTACATTACCGCCGCTATATCGTTACGGAACTTAATACGAGAATAGCTCGAAATATCGCCTAGATCTACGAGCACGTCGGTTTCCTTATCGTCTAATAGCCTATCGTCGTCCTTAAGGAACTCCTTAATATCGTTTAGAAACTCCTCGCCTAAGATTAGCTACTTACCGCTATTAAGGATAAAGTTATAGATAACAATTATAGAGATAACGTACCTATACTAGTCTCGTAGTAATAGGCTATCGTTTACGCTAACCTTAAGTATAGGGAAGCGCTTCTTAAGAATACTAAATATACGCTCGATTACGTTACGTAACTAAGCGTAGCGTAGGTTAAAGAGCTCTTTCTTTGTCTCTAGTCGACGAGTAGTAGTAATTTACTTACGAACGTAATATCTCGTCGCTTAGTATAGTACTAATAACCGCTAATCCGTCGTAGAATACCTACCGTCCGCTAGGTAATATTTACCCCTATAGACTAGTATATTAAATCCCTTACGATACGCCTTACTAAGTACCGTACTATCCGGCGTACTACCCTCGTAACTAACAAGGACGAAGTAAAATCGTATGTTAAAATCGTATACCGCTATTACGTTCTATATAATACCTCCCTTCCTACTATTCTAAACATTCTAATTAGCCTACGGTAATACTAACGGTAATAGCGTACTATTAATCGTACTAAGAGCGTCTCTAAAGAAGCTAAACTTACCGCCTTAAGCGTAGCTCGTATTATTACTAGCTTTCTTTATAAGGCGGTCGTAAACTAGTAAGTTACTATTACTCGAGGGTATCCTTATAAACTATATAGTAACGCTATATAATACCGTACTAATCCGCTTAATAATCTTTCTAAACGTAGGTAACGAGTAGCTAAACTTTAACCGTATTTAGCGCCGGCTCTTATTAGTAGCTATAAAATTAAGGAATATTAACGCTCTCTCTTCTACCGTAATACGGCGACCTTAGATTAAACGACCGTCCTTTATACCCTACTCTTTTAATAACTCTATAAACTCGAGGAAAACCGGCTATCGGAGGCGTATAGTATCGTAATAGTAATCCGGAGGTCCGTATTAACATATAAATGTAAGGTGTCGGCTAGTATAAGGATTACTAATTATCTATAGTACGCCTAATAGTTTCTAGTACTTCTTACGCCTTCGAGGAATAAACGATATTACTACGAGAGCCGTACTAATAGCGCTGATTACTACGGTAGTCCTTATAGTACGATTACTAACAATACGGCCTATAGTAGTAGTAGTATAGTATATACGCGTTTACGACATATAGTAAGACGCGATAGTTTAATAGCTTAGCTATTAGCTAATACGTACTATAAACCTTACGAATAACGGTTACGGACACTTGACTACTAAATAACGCTTTTGTAGGCATACGGATTAACGACAATATGCGTTATAACGCATAACGGACGCGAAGTATCCGGCACCTGATGCAGGTACAATTCCAAGTCATTGCGTACCTGCAGCACAGGTAGTGCGAGCTGTATCGAATCCATCGAGTTACTACCTGCGGCAAAAAACCCTTGCGAGAGATGTATTGGACCCTATCGTATGACCACGGACTCCTGCCATCATCCCAACATCCCTCATCAAATCGTCCTTGTCGACCCTGAATTTTCTGATTCTGTCATCAAACATCGCAAACATTCCCCAATCCCAGATCCTGCAGGCTCTTCCAGGGATCCCTTTACCGGAAAACGGCTCTGCGTTGTCAACCACACGATGCCGGCTCTGCGGTTTACAACGGTGATTTTCCGAATGCATGATTATTGGGTGGCGGAAATCTGATGCTGATGGATTGCGTCCCAATCCAGTTCGACGTGTTTACCCAGACTCGTTATGAGGGCAATCCCCTGGCCATCTGCTCAATTCCCGAGGAGCAGCAGGGTGTGTCGACTGAGTCGTTGCAAGCGATAGCTCGTGAATTCAACCTCTCCGAAACTCTGTTCATATACGAGGCGGCTGGACCGCAAGCTACAGAACCCACATGGAGAGTTAGGATCTTTCTTACGTACGCAGACCGAAGAGGCGTGAACACTGAACATGTCCGATGTTTCAAATCTCATCAGCGCTGACTTACTCTTGTAGAAATGCCGAGATCCCTTTTGCCGGTAACTTGATTTCTACATCTTCGCAGCTTGGCTGTAACAAGACTCAAGGCTGATCTTGGCAAAGGACATCCGACCATTGGAGCCGCTGTGTACGCTCTCGGAACGTTACAAAATGCATCGAAGGGCAAATTCCTGGCAGGCGCCGGAACCATCGAGCTATCCTTTGACGGCGTAGCTGCGGAGGCCTCTATTCCACATAATATCCACATTCACGAGCAGTACCCGTTGAGCCTCGCGGAGGTCTGCGCCAATCAGCCAAGCTTGCAAGGCCTGCCGATATCTCAGGATGCGGTCACAATTGTGTCCCCAGTGAAAGGCATGAACTTTGGTGAGATCCACTTCCCCGATGAGCATTACCTTGCCCTGAAACGGTACATGTACTTATACGATGAGGCATCGATCAGCTAACGACAACTCCCTGCACGTGTAGTGGCTGTGGAGCTCTCTGACCTAAAGACTTTGTCATCGATTGCTGTTTCAGGAAGCCTGGTTCCAAAGCTGGACGATGAGTGGAACGTTGGCTTTACAGGCAGCTTCTTCTATACCCTGACCCAGTCGCCTCGTGTAGATGGCGATATGGAAAGGGTAGAGCTTCAAGCGAGGATGATCGCGGACGGGTTCGAAGACCCAGCAACAGGATCCGCCGCCTGCGCCATTGGAGGATTCTTCGCCTTGAAGCGTGCTCGGTGCCGAGTCATGCGGCTGACAATTCTCCAGGGCGTCGAAATCGGCAGGAAAAGCGAAATTGGTGTCAGAGTTATTCTGAACTTAGGCCTCACTGCTATCGAGGAAATAGTATTGAGTGGCTCTGCCGTTAAAGTTATGGAAGGCGTCGTCGAGTATTGAGTTGTGCTATTGGCGCTAGTGCATGGCCAGTGGCGTACTCCAGATTGGAACGTCCCCTACTTGCGCGAGGGAAGAATTGACGATAGTAGAATTATAAGACTAGCTCCAATACTTGCACTGCTCTCTTCAGTCTTAGCCCTGCTATGTAGTTTGAAAAGGGCGTAAGTTGTAACGGCTGCGAACTCCACGTGCAAGGGGCATGCTCCTGATCAGGAAGGTCGTTAGGGTCGATCCCAGGGCTCAGGGGAGGTCGAGGTCAAGGCTGCTTTGATGTACTTCAGCGCGCATGCGAGAGTCGCAGCAAGGATTGAGCAGGAAGTCCTAGCAATCGTGGAGTACCTCGTGATGAGCTCGTTTCGGAAATATATGCACGTAAGCAAGTACGGAGAAGTGTATGAGAGCTACTTAGTAATTCTAGAAATCAATCCAACTCCGGGTATCAAAGGGCATCAAAGCACACGCACTGAGCTATCGTCACCCAGCTGTCGGCACTCATGTCGAGATCAATTACTGTCGCCATTAGCGCCCAATAATGCCTTTTCCTTTGCCGACAACTTCTTCCCCGAAATGGACTGTTCTCCATTCTGAGCTGGCATATTGGCCAACCATGAAGGTGGTGTCATGCCAGTCTGATCCTGGATGGTGCTGAGCAGAGGCGGTAGGGATTTGAAGAGGTTCTGTATTGAAAGTCAGTAGATGACGTGGGCAGCATGGGCATCATGTTCTTACCTGAATCGGTGCCATCGCTTCAGCTCCGTTTTCGTTGCTGCCGGTTGTCCAGACATTGATCTTGGGCTGCAGACCATTAATCGCCTTTGCGTTGGCCTCAGCGAGCTTCTGGTATGTTCCGTTCTGTAGCATGAGGAACTGCATGAGACCTTGTGGGCCACCCATAACCTCACCAAGCTGGGCATAAGCCTAACAGAGAGTTTGTAATTAGCGCTGGTGTGACAAAAATGGAATAACGAAGACTCACCTTAGCCATCTCAGTGAGACCATCAGCTTCCTTCTTGCGCGTAATATATGCGGCCTCGGCTTCCTTTTCCTTCTGCAAGAAGGCAACCTCGGCTTCGCGAGCCTTCATGATATACATTGCTTCTGCTTCTTTGCTGCGTGCAGCCAGCATAGCTTCAGCATCCTGAGAAATGGAATGGTTAGTTTTGCTCTCAGAAGAACGATAGGCTTGAACGGTGAGGACTCACCTGCATGCGCTTGTAGTTCGCTGCGTCAGTCTCCTGTGCCGAGCGGAAGTAGATGGCCTCAGTCTCAGCCTTCTGGTTATACTGCGCGGCGTCGGCCTTCTTAGTCTGGGTGTAAAGGTCGGCATCAGCCTTCTCTTGCGCAGACTCCTTCTGAATCTTGGCTTGAGTAACAGTTGTGGCTCGCAATCTCTCCAGCTCCATTTGAGCACGCTTCTCTTCAACATTCTTCTGAAGTTCCGCGTCCCTCTGCTCAGCCGCTCTCGAAGCAGCAATCTGCTCGAGCTTCAGTTCTCGCGAGATGATGATTTCTCTGGTCTTGAGCTTCTGATCCGCGTTGGCCTTCTCGACCTTACGCTCAGTCTCCAACACGGCAGTATGGGCATCGATCTTGGCAATTTCCTGCTTGGATTGACCCTCCTTCTCAGCCGACCCAACCTTTCCCAACATACGGGCATGAGCGACATCAACTTGAGCTTGGGACTGCGCGCCTTCGTGAGCTTTTCGGGCAAGTGACTCGAAGTACTTGCTCTCGCCCATATCCTGGAGCTCCTTGACGTTGGCGTTGTAGATCTTGAGACCAAATTGATCGAGCTCCTTCTGGACTGAGTCGATGACGTTCGATTTAAACAAGCGGCTGTCAAACTGTCAGCATGGCAATCATCAGATTAGAGCTGTCAAGATGAGAATTCTTCACTGAAGTTGCTCGTCGGATCTGGTCTCTTTGCCATGTAACGAGCGGCTCTGCTGATGAGAGGCTCTCAGTGGTTGTAAAAGTGACGATCATCGAGAGAGAGCACTGTCTGGATGGCTGACACAAGTCTAATGACAAGTTCTCCGATCGAACGATTCTCATCTTGACAACCATGCAAGTTCAGGTGGACATTGAAGGGGACTTACCGGTTGTTGAAGAGCTCTTCCATGGTCATAGTAGACACAATAGAACGAGTCTCTCCTTCTATGATGCCTTTAACGATCTCTTGTACGTGGTTGCGGCCTGGTGCGACCAGGCCACTCTTACCAGCAGATGGCAGCTGGCCATCGCTGTCTCCTGTCAAGAGAACTGCATATTTCATAAGGCTCGCTTCCTGATCGTCCGGTCCGATGGTGAACACTGCAGGAAGGGCAAACTGCAGCTTCTCGCTTGTCATGGCCTGAAGCGACATGGAAAAATCGAAGGGTGTAATGCTGAGCTTCGTGACCTTTTGAAAAGGATAGACGAAGGCCTTCTTGCAGATGCGAACTTTCTCGATACCAGCGCCGGTAATGGCGAGGTACGAGTTCGGTTCGGAGACGTGATACCACATGGTTGCGGGCAGTGATGTTTCGATAGATTGCAGGTGGTGGGACTTGCGCACGTCAATTGGCCGTCAATGATGTCTTGGTCCAGTATATTTCGGTCAAGTGGTCGAAGATGGTAAGAAGACGAGGGTGCTGGAGCAGAGAAAGCTGATGTTGGGGCGGTGTTGAAGTGAACAGCAAGTTTGCTGGCGATATATATACTTAAAAGCGAATTGCGCGCGGGACACGGCATCACAGCCTTAGGTCACACGAGACCACAATCGCAAACTTTCCATGGCGATGCATTCATGCATGAAAGGCTATGCGCGCACATTGTCCAATGTCTGTGAAGAGTATCGATTCCAACCGGTGGACGTAGCGAAGGGTGGGTCCTGTCTGTATGCCCGCCAAGAGCGCTAGAGGCTGGGCGGCGCAGCAGGGCTGAGGAGCCTTTGTCCTCTTCCTTCGCTGCCGTGATATCCGCGAGATATATTTCCCCAAATCAAATGACCGTCAACTCAGTAAATCAAGTCCATGCGGTGCTCCTGCGAACAAAATTCGCGCAATTCCCTTAGAGCGTCAAGCTGCAGCTACACAAGATTGACGTTGTGTAGCGAGGTAACAATCTCCTGGCTACAAGACAATTGGTAGTCCGAAATTCTATGCTGACTTTGAGGCAGTGTCATAGGCCTCCAGCTGGATCCTTAAAGGTAGCCCTGGTACAGGCCTCACTCGTGACCCTCTCGGCTTGGCGTTGCCGAACTTGCAGTATCCTAGGCATCACTTCCAGTCCATGCCACCAGTTTGCTGCCGTCGCAACCGCGAGTCATCATCAGCCTTCTGACCAAAGACGTAACTCGGACCAGTTCATTCACTACTCCTCTTCCTCAATACTACATGTAGTCTTGCTTTCACTGCCGCACCGTCATGGATCCGCCATCGTACGAGGAAATCGAGACAGACAACGACAAGAAGGCCGACTCTCCATATACGAAGATCTCAACAAGGCTGAGCCTGCGAGATGAAGTTTTCGTATCAAGAATGCAACATGTGGCCGCGCTTGTGGCCCAATTACTACCGCACATCAGATTGAGGGCACAGCGAGGGCTTTCCAAAACTTTGCTGTTGATTCTGCCATCAGACAGTAAGTGCTGAGAGCAATCTTTGAACGCCGTCCTCTGACATAAAACAGCAACCAACAGCACCAGAGGCCAATTGGTAGGATTTCCAGAAGATGTGATGCCGATTGTTATCCAATTAGAAGGTGACTATGATGGTACACAATTCTGGACGCAGCAAGAGGTGATAGAACTGTTGCGGGAGCAGATCCTAGCAGCTGTCGCGGATAAGATGCCGAAATCGAAAAGCGTCCATGAGACGCCACTCCCAGTGCGTCCAGAGCCAGAGGCGAAATCCTCCTTCTGGTCACGAAAGCAAAGCAAAGCGCCGGCACACACACCCGCTGCGCAGCCAACCATACCGCCTGTGACCGTGGAAGTTCAGCAAGACCAGTTTAGCTTCAGGGCTGAAACCCAATACGGCCTGTTTGAGACTCTGCTAGCACGAGCTGTGCTGGTAACGGTGGATGTCAAATAGCACTTGCAATGTGATGCGTGGTGCCAGAGTGAGGTTGTAATATCAGCATCCGCATGTGAAGTTCAGCCGGCGGAGATCTTGACATCCTTCTCGTCTGCACTCTTCTTCTGCACGTCCTGGTCAGGCGCGTCCTTCTTCTGTCCGTCCGCAGTAAAGCCTAGGGAATCAAGCTGGCGAATGAGCTCCTGAATCTTAATCACGGAGGCTAGCTTGTCCTTGGGTTCACGTGCGTTTCGTAGTTTCTTGGCCAGTTTGCGTGCCTCCTTGACCTTCTCTGCTTCGGGGTCCACGACAACAGGCGGTTCTTCAGGTGTGACCGCAGCATCAGCCTGTGGCTTTCCATTGGCAGCCTTGACTGTCTCCGCAGCGGTGGCATCCTCTCCTCCAATGTCCTTTCCATCTGCAGCAACTGCAGCCTTCTTTCGAGCTTCCCTGCGTTTGGCATTCTTGCCAGCGGCCGCTGAAAGGGCACTTTTCTCTTCGACAGCCTCTGCGCCTACTACGCCTCCTTTACCTCTATTCCTGAAGGTGTGGGCTGTGCGGTTCTTGTAGACTTCCACATCTTCTGGCGGCTTATAGCCTGGTTTTACTCGAATTTCCTTGCGCACTGTGCCATCTGCCCGTGTTGAAGAGGGAATAACCGATTCGCCAGTGCTGAGCTTGCGGATTCCCGCTCGTGAAGTGTCTGCTGTGGGCGCCATAACGTATATCGTTCCTTCGTTTAGTATGCGTCCAGATCCTGACCACCGACGCAGGAGTGCGTCCAAGGGCGAACGTGCTGTGAAGTGGTGTGCGTGCAAATACGAATAGTAGAACTGACATAAGAAAGAAGTGGTATTCCACTAGCGCCGTTCGCGGATCGACGCCGCCTGCACCTTCAACCCTTCACTTCACGACGACAGCGACGACCACGACCACCGACGACTCCGATTTGCCCCCTCAACAAACTCTCACACCACCATCTCCACCTCCACAGCGATCTTCAAGATGGCCGGCGTCTTTGGAACTGTCTACAAGTCCGTCATATTCGACGATATGTCCGGATACTGAACATTGGACTGACAAGCCTTACAGCATCTTTGTCAAGCGCAATGCCGTGTTCCTAGGGACTATTTTCGTTGGCGCATATGCCACCAGCCTGTATGCGCTCACTTGGAGACACTCCTCAGTCTAAACTGCATCTCTAACCCGCTCACAGTGGTTTCGATGTTGGCGCAAACCTCCTCTGGGATCAAGTTAACCGCGGCGTATGTTGCCCTACCCTCGCTGCCGACGGCCCATATCACTAACGCAGAGATACAGCGACAATGGAAGGATATCAAGGCACGGTACGTGGAGGCTGCAGATGATGACGAGTAAGAGGGCAGAAGTGCTATGATTTGGCAAATATGGGAGCAGGATCGGGGAGGGTCGAGCAGAACGTGGCCGTGGCACGATCAGCAGCGTTCAGTGCCGCTCAAAAGGCGTACACAAGTGTATTCGTACGGTCAGAGCGGCGAGGTGTGTATATTTATTCATGCTGAGAGATGCTGGTCGGGAAAGACTTCTACTTCAAAGCGATCCACGTGTCTATGTATGTTACACCACATCTCTTCTTGCAGCTCTTCCCTACGATGAGTTTGTCTTGTTCGCAAAATCGTCATGTACTTGCATACATGTATACATGTATATGTAAGGTATGTTTGGTGAATTTTTACGTCATTCTGGTGAAAGTGATGAAGCAACGACATGGAATCCGGGCATTTCCAACATTGCAGAGCTCACCGCACGACACCTACGTTTTTGAACCTTGGTCTCGCCCATCAAACAAGACGATTGCACCCTGGAAGTTGACGACGCTGGCACGAACTCGACCACGTGCCCCGCATACCTACCTATAAAACCTGCCCACCTTGCCTAGTTCTATCAGCAGAACTCGAAAGAAACCCAGTGTAACAAAGGACTGCAAGTTGATCTGGAAAGGACCACAGGCCATGATCTTGTCAGACCCGGAGCGTAAGCTGCTCCATAAGCTTCTTACACATCCCAATGAATTCAACAATCGCTTTACCCGTGCCGCCGACCACGACTTGCGAAAGGTGCTGTTCAAATCGCTAGCTGGAGGACGAGAGGACTACCTGCACTATTTCTTCCCCGATGGAACGCCTCCCGACACACAGCCATGGTCGCTACGCAGTGCGCAGAATGCAGTGGATGGTGCAGAGTATTTGCCATCGGCAAAGGGAACTGCCTGCGGGCACATCTTCAAGAGCGGGGAGAACACATACTACTGCAAGACGTGCGCCGCAGATGATACATGCGTGCTGTGCTCCAAGTGCTACGAGAACAGTGATCATGAGGGCCACATGGTCCTGATCTCCACCTCGACTGGCAACAGTGGATGCTGCGACTGTGGAGATGCTGAGGCGTGGAAGAAAGAGGTACGATGCTCAATACATACGGCAGATGTGCAACAGGGATCGAGCTCAAAGTCGAGCGGCAAAGAGAAGGAGAAGGCTTCCGATGCGAGTGCTGGAAGTCAGCTTCCCGCAGACTTGGTCGAGGCCATCCGGATGACCATTGCGAGGAGCGTCGACTACTTGTGCGATGTCTTTTCATGTTCGCCGGAGCAACTGCGTTTACCCAAGTCCGAGAATTCCATTCGCCTGGACGAGAGACTGTCACGGCTGTCAGGAGTGTATGGCGAGGAGATACCAGAACAAATGCCCGAGTTTGCACTCGTTCTTTGGAATGACGAGAAACATACCGTAGACGATGTGCAGAACCAGGTGGCGCGAGCTTGTCAGAACAGCAAGAAATTCGGGTACCAGAAAGCAATGGAAGTCAACGATGTTGGCCGCTCAATCGTGCAATACTCGACAGACCTGGGAACGCTTCTACACATGGCTGAGGTCATTGAACAACTAAAGGTCACCGTTACCATACGATCGGCTCGGGATACCTTCCGAGAACACATGTGTGCTACCATCATCGACTGGATCTCAGACATTGCCAATTGCGGCGTGGGTGAGAACGATCCGTACTTGCTCAGGAATATCGTTTGTGAAGAGCTGCTCAACCCGTGGCGGGTGGGTAGTCAGGCGAGTAACAAGGACATTGGTCAAGCCGGCATCGATGATCACGAGAGGGAAGAGAACGAGTGGAACATGGCGCGAAGATTCCGCGCGTGGATGCAACCTTTGAGGCCCGCTGCTAGACCTAGGCGCCCGGACGCGGACCCAGAGGACACGACCAACGAAGACGATGATGATGAGCTTGATGAAGATGATGATGAATATGACGACTTTGACGATATGGAAATCGAAGACGACAACGATATGGATTTGGAGGTCGAGTACATAGCCACCATCGATGCCGCAGATATGGATATCGATGTATTGGAAGAGGCCGACGACGTGACGGAAACGCTGGAGGCCACCCTCGGAGGTTATCCACCACCGCCACCTCCTCCACCGCAGACCCGCAGTAGACGTCGGATCATGACTCCTGCCGATAGTGACGATGGCGAAAGCGATCAGGTCCGGCCAACCTATAATGCACCCTACGACAATGTTCCTGCCACGCCCAAGGTTGCGAGACCCCGACGACTGCGGCCCAGCAAGCACTGGCTCGAGAAACCAGAGGGATTCAAAGGATCTCGACCGAATCAACCTTGCGAAGATCTGTGGCAGCGCGTGCGGCTCGACTTCTTGATCCTGTACGATCTCAGACTGTGGAAGATCCTTCGGATCCACTTACGACACCTCTATATTACCACTGTCGTAACCATTCCTCACTTCAAGCGCATTATTGGACTACGCCTGGCCGGGCTCTATACTGCTCTAGCTCAGCTCTACCTGATTGCAGACCGTGAGCCGGATCACTCAATTATTAATTTGACCGTACAGATACTCACGACTCCGACCATCACCCAAGAGGTTGTGGAAAGAGGCAACTTTTTGACAAACCTCATGGGAATTCTATACACCTTTCTCACAACGCGACAAGTTGGTTTCCCAGAGGACGTCAGTATGAGAGCTACATTGGCATTCGACGCTGGCGCAGTCACAAATCGCCGCATCTTCCACTTCTTCCTGGATCTCCGTTGGCTCTTTCAGTCAGAGTTCGTCCTCCACAAAATTCGAAACGAGCCACGATACCTGCTTCAATTCTTGGATCTGGTCAAGCTGCATCAAGGCGTGTGTCCGAACACGCGTGCTACCGTCGAGCACGTTGAGTATGAGTCCGACACGTGGATCAGTGCCAGCTTGATCGTCAAGGAAGTCAACAAGCTTTGCAAACTCATGGCTGTCGCCTTTGAGCCCAATGCTAGTTCTGACGATGGTAACGGAGAGCTGCAACGTGCGATTCGCACAGTGGCCCAGGTTACAATGATTAACTCATTCGGCTATGAGCGGAAACGATTCAGCGCTGCTGAGGTCAAGGACGACCTGGCCTGGCACCAAGTCGGACCCTTTGAAGTCGGCGGCAAAATGTACAGCGTACCTAAGCTTGTTGTTCAGGAAGAGCCCATCAGTTTCCACCACCCGCTACATTACATACTCTCGTGGCTGGTGGAGAACGCCAGGCGATTTACCCGCGAAGAGATGCGTACGCTGATGCACTTTGCGCCAGAGGACCTGAAAGATCCTTTCAACGTCAACAAATCTGCTCCGGCGCCCGCTACCCTCACTCCTGATGAGCTGCTGAGTGCAATCTTCGATCATCCCCTTCGAACCTGCGTTTGGCTCTCGCAGATGAAGGCAAGTATGTGGGTCCGAAATGGCATAACCCTACGACACCAAGCACACACATATCGCAACGTCTCACACCGAGATGTGGGCTACCAACGCGACATCTTGATGGTACAGGCTGGCCTAGTACTCTGCGGCAATGATAACGAGCGTCCCGGAGAGAGATTCCTCGCCCAGATGATCGATCGATTTCAAGTTTGTAATTGGGTCAAGGGCCACTTTGATGTGATCCCTGGGTTTGAAGAAACACAACAATTGGATGTCATTGAGGATTTCTTCCACCTGCTGGTCATTGTTCTGTCGGAGCGAGGAAATCTCTTACCAAGCGTTGATGAGTCGACGCATCACGACAAGGTGCTCGAGCACGATATTGCCCATGCACTATGCTTCAAGCCGCTTTCTTTCAGTGAGCTAGCGAGCAGAGTGACAGAGAAGGTCAGCGAGTCGGACGACTTTACCCGTGTACTTGAAAGTATGACAAACTACAGAGCGCCCGAAGGACTCAGCGACGTGGGCACGTTCGAGCTCAAATCAGACTACATCGAGCTGGTCGATCCATACTACGCTCACTACTCTCGCAACCATCGTGAGGAGGCCGAGAACATTTACAAGAAACACATGGCGCGCAAAACTGGAAAAAAGGTGGAAGATGTCGTGTACGAACCGCGCCTGGAAACTATCGATGGTGGTCTGTTCGGTGGTCTTGCTGCATTTACATCTACGCCTCTGTTTGTGCAACTATTGGGTGCTGCGTTTCAATTCGCAATCGACGCCAAGCGGGCAGCGCCAAAGGTGCAGTCCACACGAGTCGAGACTTTCCTCCATATGGTCTTGCATTTGTCAATGCTTGCCATCATCGAAGATAGGAGTGAGACGGATTCTGAGGGCGGATTCGTATACCAAGCGTCTTGCAATACATGCAGCTATGCTGCGCACGGTCTACCCGAGGCAAACCCGTTCAACGAGCAAACGAGCTTGGTGAAACTACTTCTCGAGACATCCACTCATTCTGAGTACACTTCGTGTCACCCTGCCATCAAGCACGTTCTGTCGCGCATGGAAGTCCGCCAACCTGAAAAGGTAGCGGCGGCAACTGGTCTACATACCAACCTCGACCGGTTCCTCGGACGCGGAGGCTCGGGATCACCGGCGTCTCTTCCAGCTGAAGACAAAGAGCGTAGGAAGCAAGAGGCTCTCGCGCGGCAAGCGAAAGTGATGGCCCAGATGAAGCAACAGCAGAACAGTTTCTTGCAGAATCAAGGCTTATCAAGCTTCGAAGACGAGCTGGACGATTCTGAGGATGACATGTCGGTCACCCACGATGCGGACAATGTCGAACACCGGAAGACCTGGAGCTTTCCTACAGGGACCTGCATTCTTTGCCAAGAGGAGACAGATGATCAGCGTCTGTACGGCACGTTCTCCTTCCTTGGAGAGAGCCATATTCTCCGCTCGACTCCCGTGGACGTTCCTGAGTACGTCAAAGAAATGGTTGATATGCCTGAAAGTCTTGATCGATCTGCAGAGGACATTCGCCCTTTTGGTGTTTCCGGCGACAATAAGCGAACAGTGAGGAAGAAGGGAGCCGATGGTCAGGACATCATCACCGAACGTCAAGAGCTGTCGAAAGGCTTTCCTCACCAGAAAGAAGGCATCAAAGGTCCCGTCGCCACGAGTTGCGGTCATATTATGCACTACAACTGCTTCGAATTGTACGTTGCCGCGACACAGCGTCGCCACCATCAGCAAATTGCACGTAACCACCCTGAGCGGATCGAGCGCAAGGAATTCGTCTGTCCGCTTTGCAAAGCTTTGGGGAATACGTTTCTGCCGATCATCTGGAAGGCAAAGGAATGCGCCCACGAGCACGAACTACACGCGGCAAAGACATTCGAAGACTGGCTGAACAGTGCAGACTCAGCATACACTCCCGACCTCGCATTCTTGGACAGTGACGATAGTGGCTCTGCAGTCATGCGCAACCAGCAGGTTCGTGATTTCCACTCGCAGCGCCTGGCACCATACGTGGCGAGCATGTTCGCGCCCTCATTAGTTCAGCAGAACATGCAAGATCTATCGCTGGAGAACCAACCTACGAGTCAGACTCCCCGCAGACCCATCTTTGGCGCGACAGCAGTCAGCCTCTTCTCGAGAGTCGTCGGAGCTCATCCCAACCAGTCCCAAGCCCCTTCGTCGCCGTCTGCAGGTGAAGTCAGAACGGCCGACTTATGCAATGCTTATCGTCGCATTGAGGAGTCAATCAGGATCAATGAACTCGGCGACTCCCAAGCCGGGCTGGGGAATGCGGTCGGTGCAATGTCACGGTCCCTGGGATTGTCCATTGCGTCCTTCGAGATCACCTTCCGGGGAGTAAACAATAACCCAGGTGCTACATCTTTGTTTGCCGATATGCCAGAGCAAGTCCTTACGCACCTTCGTATCATGTCGGAGACTATCGAATCGTATCTAGCAGTCATGACATTGCCAGCCGGTCCGAACGCGATTGCACGCGAGACGATCCAGAAACGAGACATTATTGCTGTTCAGCTGTTTGGCGATGAGTCGGAAGCGCGTATGTTGAATCTGCGGGATCTCACCGGGACATTGCTATTCCAGGATGACATTTTCCTGTTCTTTGCCGACTGGCTGTCATATATGGCTCCCGACGTGGCTGAGGCAGCTTGCGTTCTTCGACTCTGCTACTGGGCTGAGCTTGTCAAAGCGATTTTTGTAGTGTATGGGGTGGTGAGCAAGCAGACTGGTCTCAAACACGAAGACGAGTCAAAAAATCAACAGTTGAAGCATGCCATCGACGCAATGCAGTTGGAGAACGGCTATGCTGGCGAACCACTTGATGGCGGTCAGATTGCTCTTTTGCGCGTGATGCTTGACAAGTATGCGCTCACCTTCTTGCGCAAAGCCGCGGTGCTTATGGTGGTTCGATACGGCTTGGATCTTGACTGCCCGTACAACGTCGATCCGGAATCCCCGGAACTAGGGAGATTGACTGCACATCTGCACATGCCTTCTCTGGACGAGATTTGTGCCGTTTTCACGTCACAAACCACTGCAGGCAATAAGTTGCGAACCATCACCGGACGCTGGCTTTCACAAGCCATCACCATAACAAACCAGGAAACGGCCGACTCGTGCCCAACTACCTTCATCACCGTACCGCATCCGTCCATCTTCGAACTAGTCGGCTTGCCGATGAACTACGATGTCCTCACTGAAGAAGCCATTCGACGGCGCTGCCCGACCACCGGCAAAGAGATCACAGACCCAGTCATCTGTCTACTCTGCGGCGACATTTTCTGCTCACAAGCCGTCTGTTGCATGGATGAAACGAAATATGGCGGGTGCAATCAGCACATGCAGGAACACGACCTCAAGACAGGCATCTTTATCAACATCAAGAAGTGTATGGTGCTCTGTCTCCATGGGCCTGGCAGTGGCAGCTGGCTTCCTGCTCCATATCTCGACAAGCATGGTGAGACGGATCCGACATTAAGGAGACATCATCAGTTGTTTTTGAATCAGAAGCGGTACGACAAGTTGATGAGGGATGTGTGGTTGAATCATATGATTCCTACGGTTATATCGAGGAAGATGGAGAGTGATATCAATCCTGGGGGATGGGAGACGCTGTGAAGTATTGGGTATCGGCAGTTGGTTATGAAGGAAGGGTGAGACGGCAGCTTCGATGGACAGAACCCGTGTTCCTGCATTGTGGTTCCTACGTGATGCAGGCGACGTGGCAGTCGTTTCAGCAGCTGTATGTTGAATAGTGGATAAATAGGTTTACTCGCATCTATTGGTGGCATCAATTGTGGTACATATAGCGGGGGTGAGTGGCGTCAGTCGGTGGATTTTCATGCATATGCATCCAAAGCACACCGCTTCATTGGCGGCATATATTGGGATTTCTCACAATGCTATTGGTGTGCATGACAGCGCTTTTCTTCCGCTGCCCCAATGACGTGCGCCTCGACATGTGTTTCTGATTGCAATCCGTGCTTTTTATTGCAATCCTTCACAGGAGGGAGCTTCACGCATGCATAGCAAATCGATCGTCTTCAGAGAAGCATACGACGACAACAAGCCAGTGGCTGGAGATTGATTAAGATGCAGATTGATAGCCATCAAATGCGAGACGTGAATGTATATTATCATATGGCGGTACCGGATCAAATTGACCCAGCTTTGCTTTTTCGAAGAATACTCTTACTGGTCTGTATGCGGCGTCGGGAAGGCCATCCCTACCAAAGTCGTGTGGAGGAACATGGCCCCACCACCGCCAAAACAACGGCCGGCCGAACTGCTGGCAGAGGTGCGGCTTTGGAGAGCCGTCAGAGCGGCTCCAGGAAGTCATTTGCGCCGTTGCAGGCTTCACACGTCTTTGTCAAGAAGTCGAAGTCGATATCGACCGTGCTGGCTGGCGGGTATGTCGATTATCATGGAGAGAGGAACGGCACGAATTCTGATACAGTGGTGCCCGCTTTTAATCTTGAAAGGGCTGAAACGAGGCTCTTTGAGGGGGATTCTCCAAACTAGAACTCGATCGAGGTCTGTGGAGGTCTGTGAATTGTTTTTTTGCAGTTAGCAAGGCAGCACGGCGCGGCGCGGCGTCGGGCGTCGGGCAAAGGGGCTGCCTTACCCTGTGGGCTTGTAAGGTAGCTGCTGGTATGCACGGCAAACCCAAACCCGGGTGGAATGGGAGAAGTATGGTGCGTTCCGGGATGGGATGGATGGATGACAGTGCCGACCGCGAACGCACCCGCTGTTGTTTGATGAAGTGCGAGGCGCGAGAAACTTGCTTATCGCGCACGCGCAAGAGGCTGGGCGTTCGCGTTTTCGTAGTCTTCAATCAATTTTCGTACCTCCGTACCTTTTTCTCGTAGCGAACAAGGTTTTTGGCTAGGCTGGGGATGGCGAGTGAGATAGGTTGGCGCTACTCTTTACCCCTGCTCGCCCTTGACCAGCATCCCGTCCGGGCATTCTGATCTAAAGACCCTGGCTGGCCGCACGGCAGAGACCTGGACGACAACAGCGTCGACACTCCGTGCTCGCCTGCTGACTGGAAGTGAAGTTTTTGAAAGTGCGACGACGAGACGAAGCAGTGATTGCAGAGCGGCAATCGCAGCAGGCCCACAACAGCAGCACGTTTGTTTCACGCACGTCGACAGGGACACCCCGGGCACACACCGCCCTCTGACGACATCCTCTGATTGTTGGAGCGAGATTGAGTTGTGATTTGAAGGAGAGGCTCAGGAGTCAACACGGACGGCGGAAACTATCGAGTAAGGCATAGAGGGGGTGGGGATTCGCAGACGGCAGATATCAGCTTGAGGCGCGCGCTATGGCGGCGTAAATTGCTGGGAAACGACAAACACTTTATCGCTCACAGTGTGGGTGGCTCTTTTGAGAGTGCCACAGCCGGGCCAGGCTCCTCGCGAGGCCAGATCACGTCGCACAGCAGCCCGCGACGGCGGCAGTGAACACGGCACGCGGCGTGGTGCACTCGAAAGTTGGGACTTGCGCGATCAGACGAGGACACAGCCTCAGGCACGACGTGCGGCGGCGGCGATTGCACCCTTTGCACGACACGACGACTGAATCCTGCAGCGCTTTGGGTTCGCAGTGCAGCAACGCCGACGTGCACGAGTCGGTTCGGCGCTTGTATCCGATCGACACGGCGCATGAGTCGCACTGGATAAAAAGCATAGGGCTGGCACGCTGCATCGGGTGCGCGCAGGGACGAGCGCAAGAGGCGCAGACGCAGACGCAGCGTAAACGCAAACCCAGATACTGAGATCGTAGACGGGCACCAGCAGCGAGTCCGAGTGCGCTTCTCGATCGTGATCGTGGGTCGACTTGAGGCTCGAGACAATGCAAGCTGGCGCTGCCGTTTCACCTGCCCAGGGACCGTTTGACGCCGCCGTGCTGAAGCACCACCACCAGCCCCGGCAGAATACCCGCTCCAACTCTCTCTCGTCCGGCAGCGTCGTGACCATCAGACGGCCCGCCTCCATCTCTCGTGTGCGCTCAGAGAGCCCCACCGGCGACACTGCGCTGATTCCATTGCGACTGGGCCGCAACTCGGTCTTCAGCGAGCACAGGCGCGCACAGAGCATACCCTCCGACCAGGATCCGATTGCGCCCTCCGCCTACGCCTCCGCCTCCGCCTCCACGTCCGGTGCAATCCTGGGTATGAGCAGCGTCAACCGCTGGTCTCACTCCACAGCCTCCAGCGTGGCGTCGCTAGCTCACAACCGGCGACACCGCAGCAGCAGCGGAGCCGTCTTGTCGTCGCTGGTTGGGCAGCAGCATTCATCGCCGAGGAACAGTCCGAAGAAGAATCGCCGGCGGCAGTCCACAGCTGAAGGCTCTCTCACCGCAATACCACCACTACAAACTACTCCCGCCTTGACCGATCCCAACGATACAGAATCTCCCTCAACAACACAAACTGTTTCAACGCCACCTGTTCACTCGCCTGGGCGGCACGACTATTTTGGTGATGAGGAGCTCGCACAGTACGGCATGGCGAAGACACAGCAGCGAGTTGTGATGGTCCGGAACCAGCCTGCGCCGGTCGCCGTAAAGTCTCAACCTCGAAAAATGGCATCTTCCAACCAGGAGACGCCGCATCATGCCAGCTCGTCTTCACGCGATGAAGCAGAGCATAAGCCGAAGCGGGAGGGAGATCACAGAAGAACGCGGGAGAAGACGGAAAAGGATAAGAAGGCAATGTTGTCCAAGGCACTGCAGAAAGCCAATACTGCAGTTCTCTTGGACAATGCGCAAAACTACGAAGGTGCTCTTGAAGCATATGGAGATGCTTGTGAATTACTCGGCCAGGTTATGAGCCGAACGTCTGGAGACGATGACAAGCGCAAGCTCGATGCCATCAGAGTGACTTACAGCAACCGCATGGAGGAACTCCAACAACTCGTGGATGAGATGCCTGTAATATCTGATGAGAAGGACCTGCCTGCGAGACCAATGAGCGATGACAGTCTGCCGCTGAGCAGCCCAGATGCAAGCATACTGAGCAGGACTGGAATAGATGGTGCTTTGCATGACGGTGCACTCAACGGGGCAAATCCAGCGCCAGACCGAGCCAATGCGCCGCGACTATCATACGCTCACAATGAGAAGGACAGCTTCTTCGCGAGAACGATGGCGGCGGTGGAGAGCTCGTCGAGCTTCAACTCGGAGAACCAGGTGCAAGCACTAAATGGTGCTTCTGCAGTGGCTGGAGCGGAAGAAGTTGACGAGCACGCTCGACAGGGGCGAAGGTCGATCCATATCCCACCACCAGAACTTGACCAATATATGCCACGACCTCTCTCGCCTAGGAGAGTTCAACCGCAATTGGAACATTCTCATGCAGACGATGCTTCGGATGTAGAAGCACATCAGTCTCAGAACGAACGTCCTGCGAGAAGTCGGTCCAACAGCAAGGATTCGACTTCCTGGCTAGACACGATTGATGAATCCGCTTCATCATGTTCCGACTCCAACCATTCGTTCTCTTCACAAAGGGAGATGCGAAGAAAGCACATTCGAGGTATGAGTGGCGCGACAGATCCAGATTTTGACGCCGCTTTTGATGCTGCAGTGGAAGCGGCCTACGATGAGGGCCTCGAGCCAGATCTAGAGGCGCGCACCAAGCAGATGGCAGCTTATCGACGGAGACAGAACGAGTCTGTCATTGTTCCTGCTTCCGAGATTGAGGAAATTGTTCCCGGAGCGTTGCAAACCTCGAAGGCCATCGCTCCAGAGCCTGACGATGAAGAGGAAGAGCGAATCCTCGATGAGATGACCAATGAGTATGGGCAGGGGTTCAACTTTGATCTCCAGTCCAAGTCTGCGCTACCCCGGCAATCGGATTCCAGCGGGTACTCAAGAAGCACATGGCAGAGTTCGCAAATGTCTGATCGGGCAACTGCCGCAACTTCACTCTCGACCGTTGCAGAAGATGGACTGGCGCGTCGATTTTCAAAGATTGCGCCTATTGGTACTCGCATTGATCCAGCTGCTCTTCCGCCTGCGACAGCACCTCCACGAGGCTCACTTCCTCGACCGCCCAGCGCTGGCAACAGCAACCGGTTGTCAACTGTAAGGGCTCGCAGATTGTCCAATATCAACTCGAAGCAACTCAAGATTGAGACCGCGGCCCAGCCTGATACTCGTAAACGGGCCTCTACTTTTCATCATACTAGCAGTCCCTTCCTGGAAGAGCATGAGGGCAATGACTTCGCCGAGCAGGACAACAGACTGGATTCGAGCGTCTCCAACTTACAGCATAATCATCTACTGCGATCCCCGCCATCGCTGGAGTTGCATACTACGCTAGACGACACAGACAAATCGGCGAACTCGACAGTGATGAACCACAGACCGAGCTATGAACCAGCACCTGGAGATTTGCTGGAAGCAAGACCGACCTTGTTCAGAAAGAACAAGTCCTCCGCTAGCCTAAGGGATCACACTGCACATACCGTGCTGCTGGCCACCCCTGATCCCGATGCTGGTTTCCCAATGATAACGCCTATGAGCACAACATTCATGAGCTTCGCTGCGAAACGTAACAATCAGAACCCGCTAACCTCGCAACGCGTTGCTTTGCCATCATTTGGTCCAGGAATCGCGGACAGCCATATGGCGGGTGGCACCTATCTATTCGATACGTCGTTGACTGCCACTCCAGCGCCCATGTCTCCGCGATCACCAAACTCCTCGCCTCAGCCTACCGGCCTCGAGCCATGCCCGGAGTCATTCTTGTTGCGACCCTTCTGGCTCATGCGTGCACTTTCGTCAACGATAATACACCCCAAGGGAGGCTTTCTCACGACAGAAATGTTTGTTCCGCGTGAGGTGTGGCAGTCTTCGGGCGTGAAAATAAAGGTGGTTGAGGACAAGATAGCCAATTGTGATTTGCTTTCGGCTGCATTAGGTCGTCTTGCAGGCGTTGACACCTATGATGCAGATGCGATCATGGATGAGCTACAAAGCTTTGAAGAAGTGATGGAACGCGTCCAAATTGCCCTGTCCAAGAAGCTCGGAAGCGATGTCGGTGTGCACGGCGTTGCGGGGATGTTCAGAGATGCTTCGACCGCGACCACTACACCTGCCACGAACAATGCAGGCTCGGACAATGCTGCTGTGTCCGACAAGGCAGCAAAAAGCAACTCGGGAAAAAGCTATCTCTCCTCCTGGCGTAAGCTTAGGAACAAGAGCTCAGGCACTCCATTGTCGACGGGATCTCAACAGCCCATCAACACGAAGCCAACGTCAGGAAAGGATCAACACACAATGCCCTCTGTTCCGATGACTAACTTTGTTCCCGTCGAACGACGGGGTAACAAGAGAGATGCCCGCAATCTCGTGTTCGAAGGTCCCAATAAAGAATACATGGGCTCCCTGGCTCGGCTTTTCGACGGCGTGCAAGTCCTCGGTAAGTCAGCAAACCATCACGAATATTGCAAGCTTGCAAGCTTGCGTCACCCTCGCTTGCTCGCATGCATGGAGCGAAATAACCCTACCACGCTCCATGATCCATTTCATCCCACGTAACTTTGTTGAGAGCCTTCGCTAACGCGAGATGTTTTTCGCTACTACAGATCAAATTGCACGCCAAGTCGAAGACCCTGGACTCAAGCACTCTTCGCCTACGCATGTTGGACTGGAACTCAGTATTCGCCACGCAGCCGAGTTTTTCGGATTCTATGTTTGTCGGTTCGTACTTGCGGATCTGGGCCTGCTGATGGACAAATTTGTGAAAAAGGGTGCGGAATGGGTACTTGCGTAAGCTAAGCGACGGGAAATTTCTCATTGAGAGATACGAACAGCTACATCAGTCATTTCGGGAAAAGATGGCGAAAAGCGCCCAGAGAGCACTTCTGTTTGCCATGTATGTTGTTGATGAGCAATTGCGGAAGAGAAGGAATGGAATAGGATGATGATGTCTGATGATGGCAGAGGAGAAAGGAGATTCGACAGAACTGATATTGTCGTGGCCTTCTGGGCCGCATGGGTTTTGTTTTTGCTTTTATACGTTGCTTTTCTGATTTTCTGCGACGATATCCACCATGCTGCTTGCTGTTTTGACTGCCATTTTTGGGTTAGACGGTGGGCAATCATGAGGGTGGACAGAAGCGGAGCGTTCATCACGAGCTCCGATATTGTTATGAGGCGGCATTATTCTTTTGGTTTCGTCATATTATTAGCACTCGCTACTACCACCACCCTTTTCCCTCGTCAGTCTTTCCTTCATTCGACCTCATCGCTGCCTCAAGTCTGCGACTTTCAGCATGAGACGCGAAGTCTTTGCTTTTTGGCGCAACGCTGGACAAATACCGGGGACTGCTGGCTACAGCATATTACTCTCCGACTAACCTTCAGGTGGGATGAAGATCGTTTCAAGAGTTTGTCTTTCGTTGAAGAGTTTCAGCTCGACTCGTTCCTCCGAAGCCAGTCCGACGCTGAACGAACGAATGCCTTGAGCATCTGGAGGTGATTCGGATGTTCCAACTCAAGGAGCCCGATGAGCATCTGAACGGGAGGAGAATTATTCCTTCGGTCCCAGGTTCTGAAAAAGGTCACAAGAGGAGGTGACCATTGAGTACAAAGCTTCCAGGTCTTTCAATACTTCAAGGCTTTGCACGCTTCGTACGCTTTGATCGTTTGCGTTGGGTTCTTGAAAGTCTCTCGGATCGCGAGCTGGTAGCTTTTGGGGCATCTCCAATGGGCTTGGTTTCCTTGGGAAGTTCCAAAAGATAGGAACTTATGTTGTTCGATAGCGATTGTAAGAAAGCCTCGTATTGTGGTGTCTGGCTTCCAATCTGAATGGATCCTTCTACAAGACTATCCGTTCGAAGCAACTCCATATCGGATTGTGTGTCGTGCTCGTCAGTAGACTCCTGGAGGATGGCGTCTTCGGCGGGATGTGTCTTGTCGGTGGTCGTGGCGGAGATGGCGTTGTTGGAGTTGATGGTGTCTTGGTTCTGATTGCACATGAAGATCAAGGTATAAAGTCGGTGTACTAAAAAGGAAGTCGAATTGAAGCAAGAAAGAAGAGGTCCGGAGCGGTGAGCCTTTCTATAAGAACCAGTAAAGGCGAAGCACCAAGAAAGTCAACATACAGGCCATAGTCATTACACATACGAGGATGTTATGCCTGCACATTAATGTATTATTGCCCCGCGGAAGCAGACGTGTGTGCCCTGTGTAGCAGCGCCGGCCCTCGTCTAGACTCTAGTTGCTTTCTCACCCATCCAAGACACCGTGGGTTGGCGAGGCGGGTCCACCGTCCGTCCAAACAGTGTCGAGTGCGAGTTCCAAGAAGCCCCAGAGCGTGTTTGACGTCGGGGCTCGGCTGCGGGCGTCGCGGCACGCTGAACATCGCTTGCGGCTTTCGAGGTATAAGCTTTACCAGGGTACGAAGGAATTATATGGATCAGATAGTGAGATCGGTTACTGTTTTGGCTCGAAGGAGCTACACGGCGTCGCATGCATCCTACGCATGCGACCCAGCACGCTGGTAGCGAAGGTCGTAGGCGATTGTTGTCCAACAGATGGAGACTCTCCATGATCGCGGTGAGTTCTGGTGTGAGTTGGCCGTCTAGCTTGCTGGCCAGGATCTCCATGATCAGCGCAGGCCCTTTTGTAAGCGAGATGGAGGCGTCGCGGGATATACGGGAAGCGGCTGAGAGCCTGAGACAAGAGGCAACCACTTGGCATTTTTTGCGTGAGTTGTTGGACTTCTTCGCGTCTGGAAAGTCGCTTTACTCGTACTGTAGCTCGTGCCGGATTATCCTGAGTTCTTTACTGCCGAACATGGACGATGGTACGCCAACGAGACCGCTTCGCAGATCTTTTGGCTTGCGCATGTGTTCTTGATCTTGGACCCTCCTCGCTGTGAGATGCTGAGGTGGTTTGCACCTAACACGATGAACGAGGTTCACGAATCACGAGATCTGGCCATCACGACGTTGGCAGCTCAGTCAACAGGCTCTTGACTGACTGGGTATCTTATAAGAGCTACATCAACCCCTCTCACAGATGCTTTCATATCTTCATGCTCGCCGGTTCTGGCAGTCTGTCTCTGCGACTGCCATCTCTGCTCACCCTCACGCTGTTTCCTAACATAGAAGCAATCGCAAGCTTGGCGTAGGGTCGCCGGCATGCACCATCCGGATCCTCCATCGTAGAGAAACAGAGTTTATACGAAGCGATTGATCGACAACGTCACCACTCCATGTCTGGACCTCACGTTCTCGAACAGAGAAGCATAGAATTGTGAGAATACCGGCAACAGGAAGGAACCAGCCCCTCGTCTCCGCGCTTGGATCTTCTGCCAGCATTCCTGATCGGGCGCTTTCATAGGCAAACGCATTCGCTTTATTGGGAGACCACCGCGTCGATCACCGAGAGCGAAAAGATTCGTGGCCAAGTGTGAGAAGCCACCACATCTGTGGACGCCATATTCGACAAATCATTCATAGATCTACCTCCGAGATCCGTCTTGTGTCTTGACAGCCCCACTGTCCTTTTGAGGATGCTGTCGTACATCTCGTTTGCGACGCTGGGCCTTGTGGTCTGGTATGTGGTGACAACCATCCAGGCATTCAGGGTGAACCTTGCGGCAGCCAAAGAGAGTGGAATCCCATACATTTGCATGCCGGTATTCACATTCAATCGATTCTGGCTGATCACACACAAGCTATGGCTACCGTTTTTGAGGTTGCTACCCAGGGCATGGACGGAGTCCTGGATCGACCTTTCTTTCCCGGACTTTCTTTGGAAGAAGCAGTTCAGTCCTTTCAAGGAGCTGAACTCCGATATATATATGCTGGTGGCGCCTGGCAAGAACACAATATATGTGGCGGACCCGAAAGCTATCAGTCAGATCACGACGAGACGCAATGACTTTCCAAAGCCTACTTGGCAATACACCTCTGTCGACTTGTTCGGCAGGAGCGTAGTATCTACTGAAGGCGCAGTCTGGCGAACGCACCGAAAGATTACAAGCCCACCTTTCACCGAAAAGAACAATGTGCTTGTGTGGGAGGAATCCCTCAGCCAGTCCGAAGCCATGATGACTGAGTTGACGGACAACAAGGAATCCAGCAAATCTATCTGGACCGTCAGCTCTGAAGCGATGCGATTGTCGCTTCACGTTATCAGTCGGGCAGGCTTTGGTGTGCGTTTGTATTGGCCGCACGAGAATAACGACGACGCCATTCCTGAAGGTCACACCATGACTTACAAGGAGGCTCTGGAGACTTTGTTGCATGAGATTCTGACCATCATACTAACGCCGCGATGGTTCCTCAGCCGCTCGCCTTTCAAGTTCCACAAGCTCGCATACGAGGGACTGACCGAATGGGGAAAGTACATGCAGGAGATGTACGATCAGAAGAAGTCCGAAGTGAAATATGGCGAGAACCGAGAAGGCATGGACTTGCTGGGAGCCTTGGTCAAAGGTGCTGGTATTGGTGGCGATGCCGAAAAGGGTTCCAAACAGCTTCTGACTGACGAAGAGATTCTCGGCAATGCGTTTGTCTTCATTTTGGGTGAGTTTTCTAGGACGACTCTATTGACGAAGAATTACTAATGCTTCTCCAGCTGGCCACGAAACAGCCGCAAACACAATCCACTTCTGCATCATGTATCTGGCAATGCAAATGTCTTCCCAGAGAAACCTACAAAAAGACTTGGATTCCATCTTCGGCGACAGACCAGTCTCTGAATGGGACTACGACGAGGATCTCCCAAAGTTATTCGGAAGCATGTGTGGTGCTGTCATGAACGAACAGCTTCGACTTATCCCACCTGTGAACGGCATTCCCAAATGCACTGGAGATGCTCCACAGCCACTGCAAGTTGGAGACAAGCGCTATATTATCCCTGCCAACGCTTTAGTCACTCTCAACAGCGTAGCAACACACAGAAACCCCGCCTACTGGCCACACACTTCTGAGAAAGACCTCTCGGAATTCCGTCCCGAACGATGGCTGGAGAAAGGACCTGAGTCTACTGAAGAAGACGTCGACCACCCTGTGGAAGAAGGGATGGAATTCGACCAAACAGACAAACGACCCGATACCGCTGCTTCTTTATTCAGACCTGCGAAAGGAGCATACATCCCCTTTAGCGAGGGCTACCGTTCTTGCCTCGGGAGACGATTCGCTCAGATTGAGATCTTGGCTGTTCTGGCTGTGGTTTTCAGAACCTGGACCGTGGAGCTGGACGTCAGCATGTTTTTATCAGATGAAGATTTCGCCAAAGCGACCGAGGAGCAGAAACGTGATGCATGGGCTAAAGCGAAGGCGAGGGCTGATGACTTGCTGGAGAATGGAATGGGGACCATTATTACGATACAGATGAGAGCTGGGAAAGTCCCTTTCAAGTTTGTGAAGAGGGGAAAGGAGAACTTCAAGTTCTAGACAATGTTTGACATGACGACAAGGAATGCTTGACTATATCGAGTACCTATCAACTAGCGAATGCGCATGTTCCCATGTCACGCTTCTTGACAGGAGCGCCAGGGGAAATATCGAAATCGAAGATGTCGATTGGGACACCGAGTGTTGTGCAAGCATTTGGTATCTGAAGACGATTAGCGTGGTTTGCGGGAAACAGAAACTCCATGTCTCGGCACAACTTACATCGACAATCCCTGCGATGTGGCCTTGCACAGGCGCACAGGAGAGCAGCAAGTAAACCTGATAGTCCGAGTATCCGTACCGTCGCAGATACTCAATAACTCTCAGACAAGTCTGACGATACGCGACCGTAGCATCCAGGTAATGCTGCTTTCCATGTTCATCGACACTGAAGCCCTCAAAGTAAATGTATCGTCCAGGTCCGAATTGTGGTTCCACGGGTCCGGGAACGTAGATGGGGCTCTTGGTACCCAGCTCTTTCATGCCATTCTTCATGACTGAGAACTTGATAGTGATGACACCCGCCATTTCGATCGCTCCACAGAAGGAGATTTCGCCATCGCCTTGCGAGAAGTGGAGATCGCCAACAGAAAACTTGGCACCTTTGACGTGGACTGGGAGGTAGACCTTGCTACCGCGGGAAAGGTTCTTGATGTCACAGTTTCCTCCATGTTCAGGACGACCTGGGATGGTGCGTGCGCCTTCTTTGCCGACTTTCTCTTTGATGGCACCGGTGCCAGTACCAGCATGGACGTTGATGGGCTCTGGAGGTTTCGCGACGTCGCGGTCCATGTGGCTGCAAGCGGAAATCAGAGCTCCCTCCCGCTCGTTCCAGGTTTCGAGGACTTCTTGGCTGGGTGCACAGCCGAGGATTCCAGGGTGGATTAGACCTGCGAAACGGACGCCGGGGAGGTGGCGGGAACTGCAGAAGATGCCGTCGAAGTCCCAGATTGCTTTGGCTCTGTGGGGGTGGTGTTAGGATATCACATGCATGTTTTTGGGGGGGTGAGAGGGCTTACGGTTCGGGATAAATCTCATCGAGAAAACCTCCTCCATTCTTCTTTGCGAAGATTCCAGTGAATCCCCATGGTTGTTCTTCCAGAGGCTGCACGTCTTGAATTTCTACGACTAGTATATCGCCTGGCTCGGCCGTCTCGATCTCAAATGGGCCAGTCAGGTAGTGGATTCTGGTGAGATCCACATCTCGCATGTCGTTGGCACTGTAGACCGTTTAATATATTAAATAAAATTGTATAGTCAAATAAATAACCACCTGTCATTGTTTTTGATCTGGCCACCGGTCCAGTCCACACATTCAATCTTTACGGTCTCGCCGGGGACGATTTTGCCGACGGTAGGGACTGGCGAGTATTCGTGTTAGCTCGGTGGAGTGAGGACATTGATGGGCCGCATACTGTCAGGATGCCATCGGTTCTGTTGTAGAATATGCGTTAGCCGTCTAGCTTTGACCATCAAGGTGACACTCCACACGTACATGTAAATAGGGAAGCGTGCCCGCGTCCTTGTCGAGCTCGACCTTTGCTGCGTATCTGTGTCCTTTCTGAGGCATCTTTGTCTGCTGCTCTTGCTGTTTGGATCCGCGGGAGGTTATTGTTGTTGTAGGATGAGGTGTTGACTGAGTGAGGCGCGGGCAGTCGAAGGTGATGGAGAAGAAGACGACAATCGAGGAAGAGAAGGCAATGCTTCCTATTCAACCACCTACCTTACCTACCGAGGGCCTTACCTGGGTGCGTTATCGCTGTGAGCTTCGGAGATGTGGAAGCGGGGCAGGAGGCAGCTTTGCTTGTTCCGTGTTATGATGACGGCCGCTCAGGAGAGTAGGCGATATCGTCGACCTGATAAGCAAGAGCTTTAAGGCTGGCATTGGTAAAGCTCCAAGAGCTGGTCGAGGTGGAGGTCCGGCAGATCTGAGATAACGCTGGCGAGCTTACGCGCCTCCGCTCCGTCCTTCACGCGTTGCGGGGCAATGCGCCTAGGGTTAGGGTTGGGTTACTGCACACTCGGTGGGCGAGGCGGCATAACGCACATGATGAAGATGTGCCATGCTGGAGCTCATTGCTTTAGATACGGGAGGCGATGTTGAGGTGAAATTCGACAATCTAGACGGGCGAGTCGCAAGACAGAGGATGCCAAACAAGAGCACAGATGTTCAATCCTCTTTTGTATGGATAACACCGGACAGCAGAGTGCGAGAGACAGGAAGGGCACTCGTATGTGGAACAGAAGAGAAGGACAAGGCAAAGCATCGATTCATCAATACTGACATCGCAGTAAGCCACCCAGGACAGAGTGCCTCATCCCACTGAGCCACCTGGGCACCATTAGCACCAGAGCGGTCAAGATGAGGATTCTTCAGTGAAATCAGACGAACGTGTAGGTCTTTCCGCCTCCAAACGGGCTACGAAGCCAGTCCAAAGGTTTCTAGTGCTCCCAAAAGCGATGTCTCTATCGAGAGAGCTTCCTTGAGAGTGTCTCCACATCTTCAATGAGAAGGGTTCTTCTCAAACAATCCTCATCTTGACCGCTCTGATTAGCACCCTTCAAATCATCCTCAACTCCCCATTTTCATTCGTGATCCGTTCGTCAAGTTTGACCCAATTAGACTCCCAACCTCCCCTTCCATTCCCAAGCTCACACTCTAGAACTTTCCCGTTGTCTGCCAACCTGACATTCCTTGCGCTCGCAGCGAAATTCCCTCCTCTAGCCCAGCCCAACCTTCCGTTGGTATTCGTAAAACAATCATTCAAGTCTAGCGCCGATGGTCTGAGATGTCCCTGTTTGTCAGCGCAGTCCGCGACCAGTAGACTGCGGCCTTCGAGGCGGACAGAACGGGAGCTGGCGTGGAAGTTGCCTGCCATTACGCTTCCACCACCGTGCTTCTTTCTCTTGGAGGAGGAGGAGTCGGAGTCGGAGTCTGAAGAGGATGAGGAGGAAGAGCTGGAGTGAGAACCTCGACGGGATTTCTTGGGTTTCTTCTCTTTTTTGTGCTTTTTCTTGTAGGCGTCTTCTAGCATTGAGCCAGCGACTGCACCGCCGATACCTCCGAGAAAACCGTGGTGCATTTTGTGACCTCCATAGGCTCCTGCTGCTCCGCCTGCTAGGGCGCCCATAAGGCCACGGTCTTCTTCTGTTTGGCCTGCAGCTGATGTGTACTGGCTGAGAGGTGATTCGTACTGTCCTTGTGGTGGCATAGTAGGTGGTCCATGCTGCTGGTTCCATTGCTGAGGTGGCGCGGAAGAACCTTGATTGTATTGAGGCTGAGCATATCCAGGCTGAGGGCTATATTGCTGACGTTGATCATAGCCCGGAGGAGGAGGACCACCATACTGATGCTGGGTGTATTGCTGCTGTTGAGGAGGGTAAGAAGATTCTGGTGGACCTTGATAGTATTGATCCGGTGGTGGAGGGCGGTCATGCGGATATTGCTGGTATGGCTCATCGTTGGAGCCATAGTAGCCTTGTGCAGATCCTTGATTGCTACCTTCGTAGACGTTTGACTGGCTGTAGCTTGGCTGATACTCTGCTGATGAATAGTTACCGTAGGATGCAGAGGATTGTCCGTAGTGAGGCTGCTGTGGTTGTCCGTATGGACTTCCTGACTGATAGCCTTCGCTGTTTGGCGGATATTTCGTCATGGTTTCGTATGGTGAGGTGAGTATGAGAGATGTTGGTACGGAGATTTGCAGGAAGAAAGTTGGCGATGTATAAATGTAGTGAACACCTACCTCATCTTCAGCTGATGAGCTCTTTCCGCAGCACAGCCTTGTTGTGATCCCTGCGCCTCATCGGACCGGACTCAGGCAGCAGCACATTGACCAATGGTGTTAGCAAATGTACTCCCAGACCAGGGATAGCTCAGCTTGCTCTGCGCCTCAGCTTAGTTCAAGTGCTCCGTTGGCCCCTCCTCTTTTGTGAGAGTTTGTGGGAGTGCTGGAAACGAACCTTGGAAGGAAGAGAGGGATTGGAAGATTGCCGACTGTGCCGAGCCTGTCTCGATTGAGGTTTGGAACACCGTAGAAAATGGCAGTGCTTGTCAACGTTCTTCCACATCATTTCCTCGTTGTCTTTTCATCGCACCTCGATAGTGTCCTTTGGATGTGCTTGCCAGAAAAGGCATACTGACAGAGCTAAGTACAAGTTCCATCTATCTTGCTCTTCTGAGTCCTCTCCTTCATCTCTCAAACCGACCTTCAGTAATCCTCATCGGAGTCGTAATTGACGACCCGAGCCTTCAATAGATCTCAAGCCTCGAGCTCACGTCAAGACTAGCCCGAGAAAACACAGCGAACCAACCTGTCAGATCTGTCATGGAGCAGATCAGCATAGTCGCGGGGCTACCCAGACTCCAATAGGTATCAATACAGGTGAATAGATTTGCTCGGGTGCCCGCTTGGTCCTCGATCAACACTAACATCAATCAGTAGAGCAGTCAATATGAGAATCGGTCAACGCGTAGCCGCTGTGTTATTGTCGAAGGCTATCTTGATTGTGTTTTGAATGCAGTCCTGGCCTTTGCATTAGTACTTGAGATTAAGTCACAGGAACATATTGATTGGCATCATCGCTCGTCCAATGGCGGAAGAACCCACATGATGCAGCGTATCGCTAGAATATGCTCATATTGATAGCTCTGATGGTCAATTAACATCCGCCTCAAGAGCTTTGAACATGGTGCGGTCCCGTACATTGCTGGCCGTGAGAAAAGAGGATTGGAAGGATGTTCTTTACACGACGGAGAAATCAAGTGAGAGAGCGGCATTTTAAGAATTTTACGAAATCGAGCCACGAATGTGGTCTTTTGAGTAGCAGAGGCTCCAATCCAGTGTCTCACAGCATACCTATGCCCAGTCTAACCTTTAAATCCCTACCATGCTGACTTGGGTACTTTGCGACCTGTTGAAGAAGAGCTTCGAGCTTCAGAGCATGGGTTGTGCGCTCCACACTGCTACAATACAGCCAGCTTATACAGCCGCCTGGCTGTGATCAACTACAACAAAAGCATTCCCAGCTTGACGACCGAGTCAATTGACAAAGCCAAAGAGCCATGCGACGCTTGTCCATACTCGTCAGCCCTAGCCAAAGACGCATCATGGTTCCGCGACTCTCCGCCTGGCCGCAGCAAAGTCGCTCCTCCTTCGACTCCCACTTCCTCGCAGACGGAGACTGCAGCTTTCTGAGACGAACAAAGACGGATT
Source organism: Ramularia endophylla (assembly GCA_002116395.1). NCBI lineage: Eukaryota > Fungi > Ascomycota > Dothideomycetes > Mycosphaerellales > Mycosphaerellaceae > Ramularia > Ramularia endophylla. The sequence goes on along the minus strand of KZ110092.1, from coordinate 2,901 downwards.
CTTGGAGCCGTAGGGACCAGGTACTCGAAGATTTATATGCTCGATCAAGAGTGAGAGGCATCACGGCGCTGTTGCGGGAGAAAATCAAAGCACAGGAAGCGATGTTGGAAAAGGACAAGGCGATCTTGAGGGCTTTGGAGGAAAGGTATCGGAGTATGTGATTTTGATTAAATTTGGGTGAGAAATGGCAGCCCTGGAGGATGACTGGTGACTTGGCATTATCATTTTGATTGGCATTTGAATCGGGACCATGGAAGGCCAGTTCCTTTTGGATAGAATGAGATCCGATCACTCCGGAGAATAGGGCTGGTAGGCTTAGTGGACGAGGTTGAATCTATTCGAACTGAACGATCTGGCCTTGACTCACATGACCCGACAACTTGCTCAGCTATCCACGGAGAGTAATGAGATTTCAACCAGCCGAGCGGCTATCAATTTCAAACTCTTTTCCTTTGGATCCCGCAAAGTCATTCTAATCATTTTTATCAAATATTGAAAATCAATAGGAGTATTGCAGAAGCGCTGTGGATTGCTCTTGTCGCTGGTTTGTGCTCCCGTCGTAGGAAGTATATGTAAGTAAATGAGCCGGTTTATCTGATAAGAATATCATCTCACTGTTGTCGTGCCAAAACTAGGCGGAGGCGAAATGATAATAATCGAAATGAATGATTTAATGGCGAAGCCAGCTATTTTCATAAAATGTTAGCCGGTGGTCGAACCTGACCGTCGATCGCGCTGACTTATCCAGAAGCTAGTTGGGCAGCTTGCGAACAGGTGGCATCGTGGATGAGTTGTGGTTTTGCAGAATGGAGCGAGGAGTCGGAGTCCGTCGTGGCGTGGCTGTGCATCTCTGTCATCCATTGTTTTTGTTGATTTAGCGGCCGCTTAGGGTGAAGTCTTGAAAGGGGTCCAAGAGAGTTGCGGTAAGCAGCTTCAGCTGTGACTCCTGCCGTGCTGTACCTGAACGTACCTGAATGCCATGTAGTAGTCGGGAACCCACGGAAGTCAAGGAAACGAGAGCGTTGCTTGGCATTTCATCGCAAGATTCGTCTGTATCTGCGATGACATGTAGTTGGCGGCAAGGGCAGTTTTTATCTCAGAAACGATGGCAATGTGTTCGTCAAGATTTCTTGGGCTTGACCAAAAAAGCATGCCCAGCTGCTCGAAAATATTCACCTACCTCGTCAAGGCTCTAGCCATTTAAGGTTAGAATTTTTCGGCTAGCTCCACAGCACCCGTTGCACTTTCCATACAGGGAAGGAAGCAGACAGCAGGCTAAATAATCACGTCTCCTGGCAAGCACGTTCTCCTCTCCCGGCAAGCACGTTCTCGTCTCGACGAATCGACGACCGCCGCGTCCGCTCCGCTCCGTGACTCCTGCCTTTCGACCCACCGGGACTTTTGAGGGACGAGCCGTGATCGTATAAATTCTACGCTTCTCCAAAAATCATTAATCAAACATCAGAACTTCACTCACATTTTCACTCACATTTTCCCTCACCACCCTTTCGAAAAATCATTGCACTACAGACACAGTCATGACACCGACTCAACCCAGCTCCCCATCCATCCTGCCAATCAACCCAAAATACCCACAGTATCCCCTTTCCATCACAACCCCGGCCGAAAAAGCCGAGTACGACAGACTCTGGGCCATTCCCCTCAAGAAATACCAGGCGACCGGTAACGATGAAAAGGACCCTCGATATCCCAATCAAATAATTAAATGGACGCCCGCTGAATTGGAATGGTGTTTCGACCAACGTAAACGGAAAATCCAGTGGGATCCTATCGCCAAACAACTGGGTCGATCCAACCAATCTTGTCGCTTGCAGGGGACCAAAAACGCACCCAAGGAGGAGACCAAGGCGCGTCGGGAAGCAGCTGCAAAGAAGCAACCCAAAACTGCTCCAAGGAAGAAGAGAAAGGCGAAGGTCCTTGATGAGATTGAAGAGGAGCCCACCGCTGTCCCGTCGTCTCCAGAGTTCGACTCCGAGAAAGTGGCAGCCGGGGCCATTGACCAGTTCGTCGCCCGTGGAGATGACCAAACTCCCGAATACCACAACTCGGACTCAGAACCCGCGTCATCGCCACTTCCAGAATCTCATCCTGGCAATAGAATGTCCGACAAATCCGACTCAGAAGCCTCCCCCACCACCGCCCTCCCCATAAACCCTCACTGGAACCCCATAAACCCTCACTGGAACCCCCCAGAGTCCAACGTCCGCGGCTCGACAGCCTCTCAGCAAGAAGAAATTATCTCTCAAAATTTAGCAAGACAAGCTAGGTAAGTGCATAGTTTCCTATCCCCGGATTGAAGATGATGATTTTGCTGACTGTGGACACTCAGCATCGCCGCGCGTATAGAGTCGGTCAGAGACAGCTACCCAGCGGATTTTGCATCGTACTATATCAAAGATGATGATGAGGAAGAGAAAGATGTGGAGGGGTCTGCCTAGGGGGTGGCTCTGAGACAGGCAAGATGGACTGGAAGGTTGGTTCCTGATGGATAGTTCAGACACGGTGTCTGGATGGACTGATACCTCACGGAACGCCATGTATGACGGCGAGCATGCCGAGAACTTTCGTTGTTTTTTTGCGCACGCATCAAAAGAAAGATATGGAAAGAAAAAGAAGAAAAAAAAAAGGCGAAGGGGGAAGCGGAGAATTACTACCTCTCTCTCTCTCGAGAGGACATGAACGGAGCAGGTCCCTACGCTTCAAAGCGCATAGTTAAATTGTTCATAACATGGAAATGCACATGTTATTTCATCAAAATTCTTACAACAACCGTACCACCACTCACCTCTCACCCACCCCTTTCCCCTCACATCCATACTGCGACCTAAACCCCAGCAACAACAGCCAACCCCCCCCTAACAACCCTCTTAACAGCCTCAA
>KZ110091.1:34085-54192 GCA_002116395.1 Ramularia endophylla | reverse complement strand
GGCTCTCGGAAGATATCCTATAAGGCCCTTGTTTAGGTATCTAACAAGCTCTCGGAAGTACTAATTTTTAAGCATATAGAAAGCGATATAGTAGTACATAATCTACCGAACTAATAGGTATTTAAATCGATCTAAGCTCTTACTAGTAATTACGGACACTATAGTATTAACTATGCCCTTAGCTGCCTCCTTCTTAACCTCCTTACTATCTTTGTTAATACTATAAACCTTAAGCATATAAGTTAATAGCCCTTAGTTACCATTTACTACTACTAAGGTCTACTACTTCCGCTAGTCCTTATAATAGTAGTAATAGTAGTACGATACCCCTATAGATTCACACACTAATTGCTTACTATAGCGCTAACACTTACTCGAACGCTTCCGTAGGTCCTTTTGATTCGTAACTTTAAGCTAGCGTAAATATCGTACGCTATTAATGTAGATATAGGTAGGGAGGGTTAGCTTATCGTATAGAGGGTTTCGAGGGTTGAGTATTATAGTATCTATACGGCTAGTAGCCGTTATTAGCTATAAAATCGACATAGTACGATGAATTATACTATAGCTAATACTTTACTTAATAGAGTTTAAGATAGAAAAGTTTCTAGCTCCTCCGGCTCTTCCGATTAGCCTCCGGCTCTCGGACCGTTACGAGTTAGTTACCGGTATAGAGGAGCCTTTCTAACTATTACTAACTAACTAGTACTAAAGGCTATACTATACTAACCGGTAACCGTACTAACTATAACTACTAACTAACGCTACTATACTAATAAGAGGCCTATATAGTATTAAAAGGTAGGCGTACTACTAAGAGGTAGTAATAAGAGGTAAGTAGCTCGGTGTTATAAATATAAACAGAAATTACGGGAGGTTAAACACTAGCAAACAACTTATTATATTAGGTAAATCTACTAATGTCTAGGCTCTATTAGGTAGATACATTTTGAACATAAGGTATATTATCTCTCGACGTTAGTAAAGGGGTAGGCTTAGCCCTAAGTAGGCGGTACTTTTAACTTAGATATAGTACTCTACTTAGTATATACCTTATGTTAAGTAGACTAGAAACGAGAACGCTCTACGCTCCCTTCTGCTTGTGTTATAGCATAAGGGACGGATCGTCGTTGTTGACCTCGACTTCACTACCCCAACCCTAACCCTAACCCGGAATGACATCCGGAAGTCTCATGACTCGTACATGTATCTTGGCATCGCAGCTTTTGACTCAGCACATCTACCTCGGGCACAGATGCCCCAGGATCTGAACAGGAACTCCACAGTGTTCACATGACAGCTTTCTTCTGGGATGAACCGCCCGCACTGTCAAGCCCCTTCACGCATCGGAAGAGAGTCCTGACCAAGTCGGATCTGTTGCCTTGCCCTGTCCTCTCCGTTGGAGTGGCTGCATACAAGTTCTTCCCTGCTAGCCTGCGGGCCTCTGGACGTCGCACGCTCCTCCGATGCGTCGAGGGGATGTACCTACTCGTTGCACAACCCAGTAAGAAGCGGCGCTTCCTTCTCAAATGGGCCTGCCCGACGATCAGTTGTGGTGTTGCGGAACTTCTTGCCCCACTGAAACTGGTGCTTACTCTAGCCACAGCGATTGGCAAGTCTCTCCTCGCCTCGACACAAGCTATCAGAGCACTTCACCTGCTGGCTTATATATAGGAGGTATGTTAACACGCCAGAGTACTGCTTCCTCATCGTCCATTTCTTCCTAATCTTCCCATTTCATATCAAACGATTCCTTGAAGACAACAAACATGGCTGCCCTACAGAAAGCTCCAGTTCCCGCCCATGAGCTTGTATACGAACCACAACAGCTTCCCAAACTTCGTTCCAACTATGGTAAACACCTCGATCAAGACACCGTTGGCTGGATGCGGATAACTCCAATCGACGCTCCCCTCTCAGAAATGCGAAAACGTTTCGACGAAGAAGGCTACATTTTCGTGAAGAACGTCATGCCCCGTGAAGATGTCCTTGATATGCGAGAAGCATACTTTGAGCATCTCTCCCACACCGGCATTCTCAAGCCAGGAACTTCACCTCGAGAAGGTATCTTCAATCCATCAGGGGACCCTGTAGCTCACAATGGAGTTGGCGGGAGAGATCTACCCGAAGAGGTTGAGAAAGTGAACACGCTTATCTCTGCTCATACTCATCCCATCTACTTAGCTTTTCTGGAACATCCGAAGCTGAGGTCTTTTGTGAGAGAGTTCATGGGTTGGAAGAAAGAGGTCATCATCAAGAGAACTTTGTTGAGGCACAATGTTCCCAGTGGCTTCTCTACTGGGATACACTACGACAAAATCTTCTTACGAGCTGGCGAAGCCGAGTTCCTGACTGCTTGGGTTCCTATCGGTGATGTGACCCCTGCTGGAGGCGGATTGATGTATCTCGAAGATTCGAGCACGATTGGAGAAGCCATGGAGGCGGATTTCAATAGGCGTGCAGAGTTCTTTACGCCCGAGGAAAGGATTAATGGTTTCAATCAGAACATGGCCAAGGATGGCCAGCTTTCTCATAATGCGGCAGAGTTGACGGAGGAGATTGAGTCTGGAATGTGGGGAGGCGAAAAATTGAGGAAGAAGAGGAAGTGGTTGGTAGGTGATTATGAGGCTGGAGATGTCATTTTCCATAATCCGTATATGGTTCATGGGGCAGTGAAGAATGATGATCCGGAGGGAAGGATCAGATTGAGCACTGATTTGAGGTTTTATGAAGAGGGGAGTAAGTTGGATGAGAGGTGGATGAGGAGTGTCTGGACGCCTGGAGATGGATTGTGAGCTGCTACGTTCAAGGTGATCAAATATTATTGTCAGAAACGTGTAATCACAGTCCCTGTTCTAGATGCTTTCATCATAATCGAACCTTTGCCGGGACCTCGGCAAATCACATAGACGATAGCCATGGTCGCATCAAGATCAGGGAATTGAAGCTAAGGAATACAGGAAGAGTTTTGATTGTGATCATGTCACTCAAGGTCTTGTAATACGTATATGAAGTCATAACTCTTTGTGATAGCAGTTCTCATGGAGGCGGATTCATTGGCTGCATATCGATCCTGAAATGCCGATATTTCTCTTAGTCGACCAGCCTCCTTGATATAACGAGGCTGACCACATAACAAAACTCCACAATGTCAATTATGATCAGCTACTCAGCGTTGGGCGAAGTTCTAGCAAAGTTCAACCGATGACTCCAAAGTCTTGGCATTGATGAAGTGAATGAATCCGCTCAACCTCATCCAGTAACGACAGTCCCACATTAACGGCAGTCCTCCCGAACTTCAGCCCTCAGCAAAAGAAATAGGCGAGAGCAACTCAAAGAAGAAACGCCAATTGGCTATGCTTTCATGCTTTCATACATACAGTGTCTCGAGCACACCGAGAGATTTTGTTGATCTGCCTCCCGCTTCTGGAAGATTGCAGCTCATCTCAACCTCCAAGCACGCTGCATCTACCAACCACGCTTGGCCAACTTGTCGCTCTCGCCCATCTGCCCACAGTTGATACCAACCATAGCCTCACCCAGCCCAATGCTGACCTCCATCAGTACCTTGGGGTCGTTGTAATGGGTAGTAGCCTGCACAATAGCCTTGGCCCTCTTCGCCGCATCTCCAGACTTGAAAATACCACTTCCAACAAACACACCATCGCAGCCTAACTGCATCATCAACGCAGCGTCCGCAGGAGTAGCAATTCCACCAGCAGCAAAGTTGACCACAGGCAACCTCTTCAACTGAGCACATTGCTTCAGCAGCGTAAGATCACACTCCCACTCGCGAGCCATCTGTCGAAGCTCCGCGTCACTCGCAGAAGAAGCCTTTGCAATCTCCGCGTTGACAGTCTGCATGTGTCGTACAGCCTCAATGACGTCTCCTGTGCCAGCTTCACCCTTTGTCCGAATCATAGCAGCTCCCTCGCTGATTCTCCTCAATGCCTCTCCCAAGTTCCTGCATCCGCATACGAAAGGCGCAGCGAACACAGACTTGTCGACGTGGTTTGTTGGGTCTGCTGGGGTGAGAACCTCGCTCTCATCAATGTAATCCACACCAATAGCCTGCAGGATCTGGCACTCGACAAAGTGTCCAATGCGAGCCTTGGCCATGACTGGGATAGTGACAGTACGCATAATCTCTTGAATCATCGACGGGTCTGACATGCGTGCAACACCGCCCTGGGCGCGGATATCGGCTGGTACACGCTCGAGAGCCATGACGGCACATGCACCGGCCTCTTCGGCGATGCGTGCTTGTTCGGCGTTGACGACGTCCATGATCACACCGCCCTTGAGCATCTGCGCGAGACCTGCCTTGACGGCGAAGGACTGCACGTCAGCGGGCTTGCTGGAGCCATTGGTGGACGGGGCGGACATGGTGGCGGTGGTGGTGGGTTTTTGGTATCGGAAGGCGGGGTTTGCGGTTGACCCGTTCGATGCCATATAACTGGGGAGCGGGTTTCTTCAGTTGCTTCACTTCGGTGATGATGTGCTTCGCTTGCAGGTAATGAGTCAATAGCTATGTGAGGAAGGAAAAGTAGCACGGGTAGACACGGCGAGAAAATATCGAGTAGTAACAGTCATTGAGTTCGAGAAACTTTAATGGAGAGACCAAGACCCTTGCCTTGTTGAAAGGGCGTGTGCGCCGTGCTCGTGCCCCGCGATCTGGACCGAAAATGCACTGGCGATCCTCTCGGCACTGCGATCTCGGCTTTGTCGTTCGCCGTGCAAGGGTGTGCCGAAGGCCGAAGCCGGAGGGGACCATGGTCCGCCACCTCATGTCATCTTACAACATAGGTGTGAAAGCATCGAAAAAGAATAATCATCCCAAGGGCGGTGCTGTCGCCTCTGCCTGTCTCTCTTTACTGGATTGGGCGTATACTCTGCTAGGCTGTTGGCCCCTTGGATGTCGATTCTCCTTCGATGCATCGAGATGCTGTATCCTGATTCTTCATATGAGGCCAGGGGCGCTCGACACAGCGGAGCGAAGTGGGATCATCTGTATGGACTGCGACGGGAGACGCAAAAGCAATCACGGAAACAGTACAACACACCATTTGATTCTAAACATTTCCGAAAGCAGCAAATCGGCAGTATATACCTCTGTGGAACGGCTTGAAGTGAGTCCACGCCTGGTCAGGTCTCAACCATAACATCACATTATATGGAACGCTGGGAGCTGTTCATATGACGCCCGCTCTTCTCACAAACCAGCTGAATCCACCAACGAGTGCCGTACATCCCGAGAAGATGATGATCGGGCCATACTCGCTAGCATAAGCCGATGAGGCAGAATCACGCCAGATTTTGCCGTCTGCGAGCAAAGATTCGCTCAGCGGCCCCGAGATGATCGAGCCGACGCCTCTTCCAGCTGCAAGCAAGCCAAAGACGAGGTTCGCATCTGTTCTATCGTCTACTTTCTGAATCTCCTTGATCATCCCTCCCCAATTGGTTGAGTAAGCGCCAGCGCTCATGCCATACATCAAGCTGAAGACGTAAAGCGGCGCAGTGTACGTGGTGAAACCCAGAATACAAAAGACGGCGATGCTCGAGATGGCACCTACGACCAACATGACAGTGGTGACATCGAACCGGTCCACGAGGGAGCCGACTCCCACACAGCCAAACACCAGGCCCAGATTTACCATGAGAACTGTAAGAGATCCAAGAGTGGCACTTAACCCGAAGTTCTCCGCGATCGAGGGGAGGTAATTGACCGGCAGGAAATACCCGAGGGCCTGTACAGTGTTGAAAATTTCGAATGTCCAGAACAACGGCTTCCGCAAGAAAGATACGTCCAGACGGGGAGAGACGTGTGTTGCAGAGACTGGAAGTCGAGGTTTGAGGAGGAATATCAGTGGCGCAGAAAGTACGACTATAATGGCCGCAACAACTCGGAGCGTCTGCAGAGCGTCAGTCGCTTTCAAAGGTGCCTAGAACGGGCTACTCACCCATCGAAACCCCAATCGCCCCAGAAGCGCCTGCAACACCAAGGGCATTATGATACCGCCGAATCCATCTCCAGCAATCGAGATCCCAATAGCCAGACCCTTTTTTCTTACGAACCATTCATTGAGGAGATTGATGGTCGGCATGACCAGTGCGTTGCCTGCAAGCGCGTAGATGATTCCTTGGCAGGCGATAAGCTGTGGAACGGTGTTTGCGAAAGAAGCACCAACAAGAGATAGCGTTACCATTGGCAAGCTAGCGTACATGGAGTACTGTCTCGCACGTGGCCATCTCTGGAATGCCGACAGGAACACAGGCATGGTGAGGTACATCACACCTGTGCATGTGGTTCCGACTGCAGCAATACCTCCTGACTTGGACGCGAATGGCTCGTGACTGATGTAGTACTCTTGCATGACACCAAATGACAGCGCGAAACCCCATATGAGCAGATTGCTCGCGAATGAACCCGCCAGGCTTACCCAGGCTTGGAGGCCCTCGTCCGTGGGAGGGAGGGCATTTTGGGCTCTTGTCGAAAGCTCGGAATTTGACACAGTGTCATTGGTGGGTATGTGCTCATCTAATGGAGTTCTGCTGATCAATTCAGTGCCGTCCGGTCTTAAGACGCCTTCTTTTCGGTAGGTGTCCATAATATTCTCGATTTCGTTGGAGCGCCAAATTCGAAGTGGAGATGGGATTATGGGTGGATCTCAGCCTCCTCAACAGGTATGTACACAACAGACTGAGTGATTGGAAGCCGTGTTGAAGAATTTTCTCAACAAGTGAAGTGAAGGCCACGCCCTGTCGACAACATGCCTTCTTGCATCACAACCTTCGTTGCTTTTGCGGCTGACAAAGCCGAGTTCTGGGGCCGATCTCGCTCCATCTCTTTCTCCGCTGCGACATCAGCGAGAAGACGATCTTGATGAGCTTGTTTTATCAGAGAACATCTTCGTCGGCGATGGCGCTGATCTACTCAACTCGTACAGCTATCAGGATACTGCGGTGTGGCGAAACACTCCACGAAAGAGGCTAGATCTCGGAACAGTCTGCCTTCGACTTCCAATCAGTTCAATCACCATCATGACTGAGAACGACGCTTTCCTCAAGGACTGCCATGGTCTACAACTACGAAAAGAGCGGCTGGGCAGTTCAACAGGGTTTCATTGATATGTCCAGCATTGAAAGCGCTGCCAAATCCAAGGTATCGCTTCTATTTCAGCATTCCCTCATCACATCTACAAACGCATCGGAGCAGGACCTGGAATCCTCCCAGGAGCGGACCTTTGACCTTTGTCTGTCTATCTCCGTTGGATTGCTCGCATACCTTGCCATGCTGCGGGCTTTGGACGTTCCACTCTACTCTAATGCATTAGGACACCATAGGTCACGCAGGCGTGAAGCGGTTGTTCACATCGGGCCAGACCTTCGAACGTGAGGGAGATCCGGACTTTGCCTACAGTCCTCCCACGCATTGAAAGGATCCCTTCCTACAGGGAGTAGTTGCGGCCGTCACCTGTGCTCTCGACTGGATTGGCCGAGGTCCCTGCTCATCTGGAGACTCCTCGACCGCAAATTCTCTTCAAATGCGTGGAGAGGCTGTATACTTCATGCTTGTACGTGCTTACTACCTCTACATGCGCTCTTAACCCACCGACACTTCGTGCCTGTCGGCCAGATCTTCCACCTCATAACGCTTGAAAGAGCTTGTTGGAACACGTCTCTGGAACATGACATCAAGCTCGTCAAAAGTCCTTCCTTTCATCTCCGGCAGAGCCATGAAGCACCAAACCAGGCACGGAACAGTCAGTCCGAAGAACACAAAAGCAAGCTTGCCTTTCAGATTGCCCTGGTCCGGATTTATCGCGTATGGAATTCCTACCGCGCAGCCAACATTGATCAATGCATTGATGGTGGTGGAGATGGCGATGGTCTTGCCTCTGAGCTTTGCAGACGACGTTTCGCTGATGATGACGAAACACAGTGGACCTGAGAGGCATTAGCTAGTGCTGTACTCTTGCGTTATGATGATCACTAACCAATTGTGAGGTCATAAGCGAAATTGTAGACTACCATCAACGAGGACTGCGCCCAGGTGGTAGCCAAGGAGCCCGAGGACGAAGGAATCACGTCCAAAATGCCAATCAATACAAGAATCACAGTCAGAGCGATCAAGCCGTAGTTGTAGATCGGACGGCGGCCATACGAGTTAATCAGCGGCCAACTTAGACAAGTCCCAACGAACCCGAGAGCCAGCAGACCCACACCCAGGTCGAAAGCATCCGAAGTTGCAAGACCGGCCAGCTCGAAAAAGTACACGGCATAGCCGATGACGAGAAAATTACCAGCGAGAGGCTGTATCGCATATACCATGATCGAGATGACCGTCCGGCGAAGGTCTTCCCCTTTGAAGCAATCCAGGAAAGTGGAAGAGTCCCTTTCCTCGAGCTCCATTGATGTCGTCAGGGAAATATGTGCGAGCGAGCCTTTCACGTCCACCGAAGAATGTGCTAGTCGTCTCAATGCCCGCTCAGCCTTGTCTATTTTGCCTTTTCGGACCAGATGCCAAGGACTTTCTGGACAGAAAGCTAGAAAAACCAGTATGATGATGGGAAAGAGGAACTGCACAAGGAATGGGATATCGTAGCTCCATCGATCAGTTCGACTCTGTGTACCAGCCAGGACGCCGCTTGCAACGAGTTGTCCTATGACGAAGGAAAGGTTGACGAAGGCCGCGGCCACTCCACGTAGGACTACAGGCGTGACCTCCGAGATATAAGTGGGTGCTATGACTGGGTATGCACCGAGTACGACCCCGTTGACGAGCTCCGCGACCAGAATCTGTGGCTTGTTCTGCGCTGAAGACTGGAGCGCAACGGCAATGCAGGTTATCATGCAGCAGCCCGCCAGAGTCCATCTTCGGCCGAATCGATCCAGCGGTATACCAACACCCAAAGCACCCACAACTTGTCCGACCGGCACACCCAAGTTGAATGCCGATTGCCATTGTGCCTCGATGACATAATTGCCATCACCAACGGAAGTCCCGAACTGCTTCTGAAACGTAGGGATGGCTACCAAGCTTCCCACGAGTTGGGGATCAAATCCGGCCATAATCACGCCGAGAGAGAAAAGGAATGACCATGCAATGGCCGGACGATACAAACGGAATGCATCCTTCAAGGTGATCTGAAAGAGAGGAATGGGAGGTAAGCATAGATCCTAGACACTGGGACATGCTGAAAGACGTTCGAGACAGCTCTCTATGCCTTCCATACTTGGGTTTGCTTACGTCGTGCTGGAGCTGTGTTGCTTGCTGAGCATATATTATCTGACCTTTGGCAACAGAAGCGTCGTCATGGTCGTGTACAATCGCCGTCTGTTTGCTGTCCTCGCCGCCGTACTTATCTGGGAAAGACATCGTGTGTATAATGACCGAAAAGGCATGGAACTCCTGCATGGATGTGAACTCATGCTTATAACATACCTTATCTAACAGGCTATCAACATGGCCATGTGGACGCCACGAGATCTAGCCAGACATCCAGCCAGATTCTGTGCCGATGATTGCGTGGTTCTCCGCACCAGATAAGCTGCCGAGATCCTTTCCCCTCTCCTCGACGATCGTCGCTTTACACCACCAGAGCCTTTGCATTAGTGGCGTGAACGGCGGCAAAGAGGGGAAAGTGGAGTGCCTTAGGGGAGACTAGGGGTCTATATTACCGTTCTAGAACCGTTCCAAAATGCAAAGTAACGCTTATCTCGTAAAACGCCAAAAAAAACGTTATTTAAGAAGAACGTTTAGCTATATATACGTTTATCGCGTAAGAGCGCTCTATTATATAGTACCGTTTGTTAGTCTCGAACTATTACTTAGAAAGAGCGTTCTTCGCTTTAGAATAGTTCGGTAAGCGTTATATAACCGTTATAAAACGTAAAGTAATCGTTCTAGAACTATTCCCTCGGCGTTACTCGGAAAAGTTAGGCGTTCCCTCGGCGTTCCTATAAGCTCGTATACTAGCTCGTATACTAGCCCGCCGTACCCGTACTACTACTCCTTCTATACTAGAATACGCATTTAAATTACTTTTATTACTACGTACTAGCTATAGAGAGGACTCTCGAAAGCTAATAAGCAAAAGCTAGTACTAGCTCGCGCGTAGTAGCTATTAGAGCTTCTATCTACCTATCTACTCCGCCTTTACTAGCGTTACGATCTCCGGGCAACCCGACCCTATCTACTTATAACCCTATCGCTAAACTCTATCGCTAAACTCTAAAGTCCCTTACTTTATAAGAACTTAAGCGCGGTCTAGTTTACATCTAATAACTAGACTCTAGCGTCGCCTATAGACTATTACGCTACTATATCTATCTCGTCCTCTCTATCTATACTACGTATAACTAGAACGATCTAACGCTTTCTAGAAGAAACAGCCGCTAATCCTACGACGAACTAGATGTCGGTACTAGGCGTAATTTAGTATATTAGTAACGATAAAATCTAATCGTTATTAGTCGAAATAGTTAGTAATACTAGTAAGAAGTAGTAGTTCTTATTAGCCTAGACTTCTATTATAAAAATTTAGTCGATACGAATAGGCTAGATCTCGGTACGCGTATTAATAAAGTCTCCGCGGTAGAGGGTTTAGCGCTTCGAGTTCGCGTCGTCGTACGAAACCTCCTTAAAGTACTTAATTAGATTAGGCTTAAATAGCGTAGTAATAGATAGGCGGCCGTAATCCTTAGCGAAAGCCTAGGTAATAGACTAGGCTAGAATCTTCGAGAATAGTACGTTTCCCTTTATTAGAAGTCCGAGAGTCGACTTTATAAAGGCGACTTTTAGCTTTATACGGTAGCGGATATTATCGTAGTTTAGCCTAGAGACGATATTGCCTTATACCTCGCGGTCGCTATCTTTATCGTCTGTAGCGTTAAAGGTACTACGCTCTAAGCGAGGCAAAAGTCGGTCGAATAACCCTAGGTAGGCCGTATCGATGTCCTTAAGCTAAGTGCTAATCCTATCCTAGTCCGGGAAACCGTCTTAGAAAGCGAGGCGCGTCGTTATCTATATGTTTACGAGTTTAAGCAGATCGCCTAGGTGTTTAATAGGTTAGCTATAGTCAATACGATTGTACGAAGCAAATGTACGAAGTAAATCTAAAGAGGCGGACGGAATGTTATAGTAAAGGGAAGAACTAAGTAGAAGAAACCGAGAACATAAGTAGGCGTTTTCGACTTTATTAAGGATAAAGTTAAGGGCATTGCTTAAGGTTAGAAGAAACTAAGTAGGCGTTCTTAACTTTATCTAAAGATAAAGTTAAGGGCATTGCTTAAGGGTACGGAGATTAAGAGAGCGCGAGAAAGATTATAAGAGATTAAGAGAGCGCGAGAAAGATTGTAAGAGAGAGAGAGAGAGAGAGAGAGGGAAAGATTAGTAAAGGCTTAGTGTAGGAGAATACGTACGCTCTAGATTCTGTTTATTAGTACCGTAGATTAGGTCCTTAAAAATCCTATAAATGTGTTAGAAATGGCCGTTACTAAAAAGAGAACGGAGGAGCTTACTTGTGTTCCTACTCGCTAACTAGGACATTATAGTTCTAGATTAGACTATATTTAGGAGCGAGATACGGGTAGTGCGTACTAACGTAGACATTTAGTAGGCGTTTAAACTTCCGGAACTTCGCTAAGGTAATAGGACTAGCGCGGGCGCTAGACGTAGTAGCTACTTAATCGTCCTCGTTACCTCTAGTAGCCTCTATAGCTTTAATCGCTTTAGTCGCTTCGGTTATCTCGACATCCTAAGAAGCATCCTAAGAAGTACTAGTGCTTCGAGTAGAGCTACGAGTAGAGCGACCTCCGCGAGCGCGCTTCGTAGTAGCGCGACTACGCTAAGCGCCTCGAGTACCCTAAGGGGTTATACCACTATAAGGTGTTACGATACGGCTCTTCGGGTTAGCCTTAATAGCGTATACTATAGACTCGAACAATCCCTAGAACATCTCTTAACATAGCCGTAGGTCCTAAGGGAGGCTAGCCTACTAGGTAGTAGTAAGCTTCCCGGACATTATTAGTATATTAGACTTCGTAATCCGGCTAAACAGCATAGTTACTATCTAAGAAGCTATAGTAGAGGTTCTAGTAATGTCCTTAATCTCCTAGGCGAGGGTTAGTATAGTCTTAAGAATCGCTTAAGCAAACAACGGCTCGATGTATACATCCTTTAGCTATATACGTATAACGATTAGACTAATAATAGAAAGTCGACTAAGTTCTTATAGCGAGTATAATCCTAGGTAGAACGACACCGACTAGAGTCTGTTCTAGCCTAGCGGGAAAGGCATAAGTCGTAGCTACTAACTAAAGTCTAATTTGCTACGGGTCGTAAGAACATTGTCGATTAAAGCGCTATATACTCTCTTTATAATGCCATTAAACTTAGAGTAGGCTAGGTCTCCTAGTCGGCTCTCGATAACATCGAGTACTAGAGCAAAACGCTCGACTATAATAGGCTCTAGTAGTATAGAGGATCTACTATAGTATAATAGAAGTCGGAAGCTTGTTCTAGTAGCTTTCTAGCCTTTAATGAACTTATCCTTTGCCGAATTACTAGTAAGGGATTCTATATAGCGACGGATACGTATAACCTCGTAATAGTATCGGTTAGTACCTAGAGTAGAAATATCAAGATTATCCTAATCTATGTTTAGATTAAAACACGAGCGGTATCTATAGGAGGCCTAGACAGCCTTAAAACCCGAGTTGGTTTACTACTACTTCATATCGCTAGTAAACATTATCGTTATTACATAAAGTAGAGTAGCCTAGTCCTCCTCTCTATTAATCTTAACCTCGATTCTAGAATCTAGAGTAGATAGCATTAGGCTAATTATATCGACGATAGCATCTATATTACTTCCGTACGGGCTAAGCGTTATAGGAAGTAGATGCTAACGCTAGTTACGGTCCTCGTTAGGTAGAGCGTAGTTCTATGTATAGATCCTAGTCGTAGAACGGCGCATATTACGATAGAGACCGAACTTATTAGCGAACAGAGCGTTTAGAATAGATTTAACTAGTAGCCCGTCCGTAAAGGTCTTCTAAAGATACTCGCGACCAAAATATATAATCTCTAACTCTCCGTAAACTAGAACGTCCTAGTAGACTAGTCGAGTAGGATCGCTAACGCTATCGACTAAAGAGGGATCTCGAAGAGCATTCTAATTAAGGATACGACGGATAAAGAACTACGGCTAGCTAGGTAGGTGTAGCTATAGGTTTAGAGTAGAGTTAAATGTATAATATATTGTGATTCTACTAGTTATTAGAGCTAGGTAGTCAACGGTTACCTACTCATAATCGCTACCCTAATCGAGTAAGAAAACCTCGTTTTCCTCGGTAGTAGGATCTAGAATGCGACGGATTTCTTTAGGGATCTATCGTGAGTTAGTAGTCTATTAAACCCTTATAACGATAGCGCTAGGCTCCTCGGCTATAGAACGGTAGTCCTATACTATACCGAGCACTCGACTAGTATAGGTATATTACTATTCCTTTTCCTAACATTTACAATTCTAGTCGTTATAACGGAAGAGCATAAAGTTAGATAGGAAGACAGGTCCGCCTTAATAGCTAATATGCTAATAAGCCTTACTCGCGGTAAGCTACTTCTAGTACTCGATAGCATACTAGGACATCGTATTGTCGTTCTAGACTTATACGGTAGTTGCTATAGCGCGAGTTAGACCCGTAGTAATAACTATAGGCTTGTCTAGTTCTAGTCTAGGGGATAGCGGTGTTGTCGAGCCGTATCTATCCTAATACCGAGCAAATTCTCTAGAAGTAACGCGAATCGTCGAATGCTATATCTCGCTCTCCTATATCTTATACGGCTCGTCTACTAAGTTGCCTATACTAAAGAAAAGCTTCTCTTAGGCTACTAGAGTAGCTAGATAGGCCTAGTAATATTAAACTAAGTCGAAGTAGTAGATAAACGTACTGTTCTCTACCGTAGAGAGCTACTTCCTACCTTTAGCGACTAATCTAAGGAGGAATTTGTTTAGAGGAATCTACTTTATACGGATGTCGAGAAGTAGTAATAATCTATATGTATGGTACTTTAGTATACCAATTATACTTAGAATGTTCTATAGTATCTAAGTATAGTTTAGGTCTATAGCGACTACCTAAAGGATGCTACGTAATTGCTAGTAATCGTTACGCGTAATCTAGGCCGCGATCGACTATAAGCCTACTATAAGTTCGAAGTTGGTAACGTTCTATACAACTATAGGTACGAGGCGCGGCTATATAAGAACGGTCGATGTATCTATACTAAAGCCTTAGATGGCCGTAGTAGGTAGAGATAGCGGTAGCATCTAAGCTATAGTAGTAGTAGTTATAGAAGTTATATCGGGAGTAGTACTAATCGGATCGGTAGCGCTAGGCGGAAGTCCGCCTAGAGGAAACTCGTCGTCGTCCTCGTCTAGTGTAGCCTCGGGCTCGTCGTTACCTATATCTAGAATAGCCGTACGCTCTTAGTACGTAGTAAGGTCGGTAAGCTCTTATATACGACGATCGAATCTAAAGTCCTCGGCCTTATCATCGTCCTCGAACTTAGGTCTATTAGAGCGTAGCTGTTAGAGCTTCTTAGTTAACGCCTCCGTATCGAGGCCGTCTACTATACTAGTATCTAAGCCTTTAGGAGACATACCGGTATCGGGTATAAAGAGATCTCCGCTATTCTCATCATTATTACTATCATCGCTATTATCGCTATTATCGCGCTTATACTTAGTACCTATACTACCTATAATCTTAGAAAGTAGTAGTAGGTTCTTAAGTCTAAGTTTTAGAGCATTCGCCGGAGCCTTTCTAGTCTTCTTAAGAGAGGGTAGGACTTTACCCTTCTTACTTGTCTTAACTATAGTGTTGTTATATAGTCGAAGTCGTTAAAGTTATAGGTAAAGTTAGAGTTATCGAGCTTCCCGTTACTTTACTTACGCTAGAAGGTCGGAGTAACGCTAAAGCGGCGCGTCGTAGACGGTACGGGAGGTAGCGGAGATAGTAGCGGACTAGGCGTCGTCTAAAGCTACTCGAGGCGTTATAGCCGTCGCGGGACACGCGTAATTAGTCAACGGGTAGTATAGGTAGTAGTAGTAGTATAAGTAATAGTACGCGCGCGTAGAAGTCCGCCGGTATCGAGACGAGCGATGTATAGTAATCGGGTAATAGAGTAGTTAGGTAGCTAGGTAACTAGTATAATTACTAGTAAGGTCGAGATAAAGATTGCTAGCAAGATCGAGATAAAGAACGTCTAAGTAAGGTAGGCAAATTTGCCGCGTAGGAGTTATAGTAGTAGTATGTAAATCGAGGATAAGGCGGTCGGAATGTATAGAAGTATAAGGCCTATAGTAGTGTAGCTAGAGAGGTTATATTCATAGGTCTATGTGTTTCGTTTACCGTGTCGGTAGTAGAGGTATAGTATAGTACGGTGCGTTTGTTAATCGAGCTAGGCTGACTTTTTAGTAGGGACGAGAACGCGCTAGTACGAAATTCATATAACGCGCCGCCGTACTTTTAGCTCTATAACTACGGACTCCCGAGACAGCAACTTACTAGGCGGCTATATATAGAAAGACAACTAAAAGAATACCGGAATCGTCTTATATATTTACTAACTATAGCTAGGTCTAGCCTCCTTTTTCTATCCTAGCGGCCCTAGCCTCCTTTACGATATCGGCCTCCTTTACGATCCCGGCTACGCCTCTAATTAAAAGATTATATAGTAAAGACTGTCTTGTATTTACTACCTATAGCTAGGCTATATCCGTATTTCCCCTATCCTTAGCTTCCTCTAAGAGAATCCGGAGTCTAATAAGCAAAAAGAATGTATTATGCTTAACAAAAAGGATTGTCGATCCTAGTAGGATTCGAACCTACGTAGGGCGGACTACTAATAGTGTCCGCCCTATCCTACTACTAGACTATAGGACCTATATTCGATAAGAACGCTAAAAGATCATTACTATATATATATATACTTAGAGCCCTAGTGTCGTTACTCTAGCTTCGATAGGTAACGTTTTACTATAACGTCTATCTAGTATAGGGTTCTACGATAGGTATTACATCTATCGGGTATTGTTCCGTCGCCTTAGATCGACTACCTACTTTATAAGCTGTTAAGTTTGCTTCTATAGTTCTAAATTGAACCGTAAAGGTATATTAAAATGTGCTGCTTGTAATGTAAACATATAACTACGACTATGACTATGACTATTCATAACGTAAATAACTACTATAGCGCTTAGTTAGAAGCGCCACGATAGAATATAATATAAAACTATACATAGTACTACGCTTATGTTCGGTTAGGAACATAGTAGTAGCGCTATATAACTATATATATTATACTAAAGTAGTACTCGGTTAGGAGTATTACGATAGCTACTATTATAAAACCGTAACGTAGTGCTCGGTCAAAAGCTCTACGAGGGGATAAGATAAACAGATTTATATTATAAATCTACGGAAAGTAGAGGTGTTTAACATAGAGCTATATACCGAAGTATAATAGTCAACTCGAACTTTAATCGAGCTAGCTATAGTTAATCTAAATGCGATCTTAACTCTCGAAAGCGGCGAGACAAATACGACTAATCCTATTCATAGTCGCCGAATACTCGTCCCTACTAAAAAGTCGTAGCAAAAGTCGCACCTTATAGCCTCCTTTATTAAAGAAGGTGTAACCCGTAAAGGTTAGGCTATAAGGTAGTAGACTAATGTACTATACAACGAATGTTTAAAACCATTTGCTTTAGGGGGAATTAACCTTAATAACTAGGAGAACCTAAAGGTAGAGAAGTTAGAGATAGACTATACTAGTTAATAGAGAGGGCACATCCCTACTCCCTCCTAAGCGAACTTAAGAGGGCTATGAATATAGATAGCTAGGCTATCTAGTCGTAACAAAGCTAGTTAGGAGGTAGAATTTTACTTATAGTTATCTATAGGTAGCCCTAAGCTCCGTAGTTTTCCTAAAGTTCGTAGAACCTATAGTCGGACTAGAGTCAGAATATACTTTATCGCATCCGTCGTATATCCGGAATTTAAACGATAGCTTATCGAGTACGACGATAGCGATTCATTAACGGAGGCGAGATCGATTTGTTAGTAGCTTCTAGACGCTCGGGAGTTCGAAAATCTTAAAAGTAAGATGTTAGTAGTAGAGAATAGCACGATAATTATACATAACACATATATACCTATAAAATTTCTTATACCGCTTAGATCGAAGTCGTTATTATATTGTTAGTCGTAGGCGTTACTACCTTAAACCTCGCCTTAATTGCCTACGCCCTTATCTTTATCGCTATCCCGGTTAGAGAAGTCCGCTAAAGAAGAATGTTCGAGGTTTATACGGTAGGCCTACGATCTTCTATACGTTTATAAGCGGTCTAAGGTCTATAAGCGGTCTAAGGTCTATAAGCGATCTAAGGTCTATAAGCGATCTAAGGTCTATACCTTTTAATACGATTTCTGATAGGATAGTTAATAGCCGTTAGATTTTAGCTAGCTATTAGGTCTTAAATGGCTATAGGATTTCGAATAGCTATTAGATTTTAGCTAGCGATGCTTACGAGTATAAGGCTATCGATTATTAAGAGTTACAATATACGTAGCTAGAAATAGACTCGAATGAAACTCTTAAGCCGCTTATGCTTTAGTCTATAGTAGTCGTAGATCGATAGTTTCTTTATCGATAGTTTCTTCGTTAATAGGTTCTTCGTCGGTAGGTCGTTTATCGATAGATTCTTTATTAATAGGTTCTTCGTTAATAGAGTCTTTATCGATAGATTGATCTTGTCTATTTTAGCCTAGGGATTGTCGACTATTTATTCGAGGATAGGAATGCTGCTTACTAGAGATAGTCTAGCGGCTATAATAAGGCTACCGGCTATAGGTATACTGTTCGGTAGAGGCAAACTAGTAGTTATAGTTCTAGGTAGTCGTAGGTTAGCGGCTTAGAGTAGACTATTCGTTTAGCTGTCGATAGACTAGGGTAGGCGTAGTATCGTCTCGATCGTTAGTTACTATAACAGGGCTATTAGCATAGGCTTGTTAGTTAGTAGATAATAATGCTGTTATATGATTAGTATGTTTTAATAGTTAAAAGGAGTACATTTAGTAGTATGCCCGAAGTTAGCGGCGTATGAATATACTAAAGTAGCTTTAGTAGTATACCCGTAGGCTAAACCGAGCTTTAGTAGTATGCCTATCTCCTATAACCTAAAGCACACTTAATATAATAGGGATATACTAACTATTAACTTTATCGGACGTAGGGAACACAATAGCGCCTATGCGAGAATAGACCTATTAAATACGTTAGTATCTTCTAAACTACGATAAACACTAGGTTAATTTAACTTATAGATATATCCTTCTGCTTCTTAGCCTTATACTCATTCGTAGAACGACCGGTCAACTCCGTAAAGTGCTTACGAACGATTTTAGCCTATTAAACGTTAATAACAATGATCGTATAAGGATCTAAGCGTAGTAGGTTACATGTGATCGTAGGTAGAGAGGTATAGTTTTAAGTTTTACGGGGAAAATCCGGAATTTCGGAGGTAAGTAAATGACTTTAGGCTAAGTGAATAGAAACGGCTATAGGCTTAACACTAGGGCAGTACTAGTGGTAGGGTTAGTCTATACGCTAAGCACTTATAGTAATGATATCCTTATAGTACGGTGCTACCGTAAAACCGTCTACTATTTTAGTACGGAAGTGTAGTTTCTCCTTTTTAGAAGCCAAAATCTAGTCTAAAGTATCGCTCGCGAGGGATTTAAAGATTGCTATACATATAGTTAGTACTTAGCACTTAGTAAATAGACAATAGACAATAGACAATAGCAATAGCACTGTCTATTGTCTATTACTATTACTATTGCTAAGCACTTACCGCGGTAGAAGATCTGTCCCTTTTTAGAGGACTTATCAAAGTCTAGATAGAGGTAGATGAAGGCAAATACCTTCGTGAAGTTCTCTCTATTATAGAGCTTCTCTAAACGACGAAGACGGAGAGGCATAGTAAGCTCGCGGAGCTTATCATCTTCCTCTAGTGCTACCGTTACGAGTTCCTATTAAACTAGTTAGTATAGTACCTTACACTACACCGATACTATAGTTCGTAGTCTAATAGCTATTAGTCTAAGACTAAGAGCTATTAAACTTACCTCTATATTAGCGAGAGTCTTATGCTTAAAAGACCTAGCTGCCTTTTATAGCGTATCGCGAGTAGCAACCTATACTTAGTAGTCCGTAGTTACATTATTACCCTATCAAACGTTAGTATATAATAGCTTATTAAATAGCTATTAAATAGCTAAGGTATAGTCTTAACTCTTAAGACTATACCTTAGCTATTAGTTTATTCACTTACGTAGACCTTTCGAATGGTAGCCTTAATATCCGGCTCTAGACAAGTACTAGACAATAGTAGATTCTAACGGCCTTCTCTCGTAACAAGACGGACTCTCTCGTTTTCTTTATTATTATCGTCGTCGTCGCTAGGTGCTACATTTATAGCTTTACGCTTACGCTACCTAGGAGTAGTAGTAGTCGTATGTGCTAGAGCACGTTGTTCCTATATACTATTAGCTAACACTCGTAACACTAAGCTAATCGCTAGTTCTATAGCTAGTTCTATAGCTAGTTGTTAAGCTTATTACTAAGCTTATCGTAAGCTAGTTCTATGTCTAGTTCTCGTAGCCAAATTGCTATGCTCATCGTAAGCTAGTTCTATGTCTAGTTCTCGTAGCTAAATTGCTATGCTCATCGTAAGCTAGTTCTAGTTCTATGTCTAGTTTCGTAGCCAAATTACTAAGCTTATCGTAAGCTAGTTCTATGTCTAGTTCTCGTAGCTAAATTACTATGCTTATCGTAAGCTAGTTCTATATCTAGTTCTCGTAGCCAAATTGCTATACTCATCGTAAGCTAGTTCTATGTCTAGTTTCGTAGTTAAATTGCTATACTCGTCGTAAGCTAGTTCTAGTTCTATGTCTAGTTTCGTATCTAAATTGCTATACTCGTCGTAAGCTAGTTCTAGTTCTATGTCTAGTTTCGTAGCTAAATTGCTATACT
>KZ110091.1:0-34049 GCA_002116395.1 Ramularia endophylla | reverse complement strand
TCGTATCTAAATTGCTATACTCGTCGTAAGCTAGTTCTAGTTCTATGTCTAGTTTCGTAGCTAAATTGCTATACTCGTCGTAAGCTAGTTCTAGTTCTATGTCTAGTTTCGTAGCTAAATTGCTATGCTCGTCGTAAGCTAGTTCTAGTTCTATGTCTAGTTTCGTAGCTAAATTGCTATGCTCGTCGTAAGCTTGTTATAAGCTAGTTCGATAGCTAATTACTAAGCTTATTTAATAGCTAAAACCTTATCGGAAGCCCCGCTAGCCTATAAGTCGCCTAAAGCGGAAAGCTAGTATCTAGTATTACTTGTATGAATCGTTTATAGACCTTAGCGGAAGATCTTGTTATATCTAGTATTACTTATATAAATAAATCGTTTATAGACCTTAGCGGAAGATCTTATTATATCTAGTAATTGCTTATATAAATAAATCGTTTATAGACCTTAGCGGAAGATCTTGTTATATCTAGTATTACTTATATAAATCGTTTATAGACTCGGTAGAAAGTAGAGTAGTAGCATCTAGATTACCTATATAAATCGTCTAGATACTTAGAGGTTTTGTCGAATCTAAGATCGTAGTCGATAGAGTAATAGGATATAATCTATAGATCCTTTATAACTAGATGGCTTTATGTCTTTATTCTTTCTAGTACCTTAATAGAGGAATAGCAACCTTAAACCTTTAGAAGAGTCTCTATAACCGTAGTAAAGACTAGAGTCTCTAGATCTACGGTATAGACGGAATCTCTAGATCGATAGTATATATATAGATAGAGGTCTCCGAGCTACCTTATTAAGTTCTATAGGAGTCGAGGTCTAGGTACTTATAACACTTCTAGCCTTAGGCTAGGTAGTACCCGAAGGCTCTCCCGTAGTCTCCGTAGTAGGCATTCTCTTAAAAAGGGTTTCGTAAGGTAGTAATTTAAGATTTTTTAAAGTAAATGAATCGTCCGCGTAAAAATTGACTTACGTAAAGAGGCCTGAAATGGTAGTATACTTTTAAAAGACTCCGTTACTCGTATCTATTCACCTACCTTACCTACTATCCGTATAGCCTATATATATAACGCCGAAGGAACGCCTAACTTTTCCGAGTAACGCCGAGGGAACGGTTCTAGAACGCTTGTTCTTACTAAACGATTGTACAACGAGCTTGCTATGGCCAAACGACCGTATAATAACTCTTAAGTTGAAACTGCTTATTTAGTGCGATAGTTTGTAGGGAAGAACGCTGATACAATAGTAGCCCCGGAAGTACCGCATCAGAATTGCTTACATTTATAGAAATCGCTGCCTAGCCATTGCTGACTTTTGACCGCTAGGTTTTAAGAACGTTCCATTCAATAAACTGTTCCAGAACGGAAGTAACATACAATGGTTTGTCTCGAGCAACGTTTGGAAAGAAGAACGTTGAAAAGAAAGTACGATTCTACAACGCTTGGCAATCACACTACTGTTGTGCGACGATACTGTGGACCCCTAGTCCCCTCTAAGGTGGAGTTCTCACATTCGGTAGTCGAAAGCTTCTGCTCAGCAGAGCTGCAGGTGTCGATATGAGGATTTTTCAAGGACAATTCTCCTCGTCGAAGTCAAGAAACAATCTTAGGAACCATTCTCGATTGAGGCGACTCTTTTGGAGGTACTGGAAGCCTTTGGACCAGCACTGTCGCTCATTGCATAGTGGAGAGGCTTGAATGGTCGGCTGATTTCAGTGAAGAATCCTCATATTGACAGCTCTGCTGCTCAGTTTCTATCACATACAGAACAGATCTGACAACTTACAAGAGCTTCAAAGTCTTAGCAGAAGGCGGTGTCTCTCACAGTCCGGTACGGAAATATCAGGCACCGGAAGCTATCATGAGTCCATCTGCTGTCGATGGTTGGACAGAAGCCAGAACGGTCAATGTCATCCCCAGCAAGAGACACGACAATTCCCACATCTTCCATCGTTCCCAGCGAGATGAACCGACCAACATAATATCAGGCTCTGGGATCAGTTTCACACTCGACAACGGTCAGACAATCATTGACGCATCCGCCGGCCCATCAGTCGCCATCCTAGGGCATCACCAACCCAGGGTTATCGATGCAGTCACCAAACAGATGCAGTCAATCTCATATGCATACTCCATGGGATACACCACCAATGCAGCCGAGGAGCTTGCTCAACATCTGCTTGAAGGTCACCCCGGCAATCTCAGCAGAGCCATATTTGTCAACTCTGGCAGCGAGGCGACAGACGCCGCACTGAAGCTGGCCTCCCAGTACTTCGTTGAGACAGGTCAGCCGAGGAAAGTCAACTTCATCGCTCGAAAACAGAGCTACCATGGCAACACACTAGGCTCTCTCTGTGTCTCTGGCCATGAGTCTCGGCGAGAGTACTACCAAAGCTGGATGTCAACGAACGTGACCTTTGTCGATCCTTGCTATCCATACCGAGCTCAACTGGAACAAAGCGAGGAACAATATGTGGCTCATCTGGCCAATCAATTCGAGCAGGAGGTTCTCCGCTTGGGCCCTGAAACTGTTGCTGCATTCATCATGGAACCCGTCTCGGGTACGACTCTGGGCTGTGTTCCTCCTGCTAAAGGCTACATGCCAAGCATTCGAAGAATCTGCGATCAATATGGTATTTTACTGATCTTCGACGAAATAATGTGCGGTATGGGCAAGACGGGCACCATGCATGCCTGGGAACAAGAGGGCGCCAGTCCCGATATCCAGACGATAGGAAAGGCACTTGGAGCTGGGTTTGTTCCTATCTCAGGCGTCTTAGCTACGCAGAAAGTCTATGATTCTGTCTCAAATGGATCTAAGACTCTTGCCCATGGTCATACCTTTCAAGCGCATCCAATCGCTTGTGCGGCTGCGTTGGAGGTCCAACGAATCATTCGCGAGCGAGACCTGCTGTCTAATGTCGTTGCTCGCGGGAAACAGCTGGAGTCAGAGTTGAAAGAACAACTAGGGGATCTTCCTCGGGTTGGCGATGTTCGAGGACGTGGACTTTTCTGGGCTGTAGAGTTCATGGAGGTACCTTCTCTGCGAAAGCCTTTTTTGCTTGGATCTGGCTATTCGGATGCGATTGTCAAAGTGGCGAAAGAGTCAGGTCTGAACATTCTGGGTACCCTGGGGCATACTGGAGAGTATCATGTGGAACATGTCATCATATCGCCGCCGTACATTATCAACGCGGTCGAAGTGACAGAGATAGTTCGTCGATTGAAGAAAGCAATTCAGACGGTTGACAATGAGTATTGTATGTAAAATCTATATGCTCATACTTTAAATTTTCTTCCGGTACAGTCTGCACTCGTATGGCTGCAGTATCATCTTCGATGGCTGTTCACTCGCCGGCGTCTTGTAGTTGGACAAAGCAAGCTCACCAGGCTCTTGAGGACAAGCCCACTCAATTCGAGATGCAGCGAACGAGCATACTACAGTGAACACAACATTCTCGTGGGAGCGACTGAATGCGTATATCTCCTCCGAGCTTCCATCCAGGGGCTGGAAGATGCCGTAGACGAGGGCTAGCTCCTGCTTCCTCAGACGAAGCAATTGACGCCAGAACTCCAGCACACTTTCTTGATCCTCTTGTTGTGCCTCGACGTTCCACTCCCGATAGTCTTCGTTAACTTTAATCCAGGGTGTTCCAGTAGTGAATCCAGCGTTTTCGGCAGCAGTCCAGGATACTGGCATGCGGGCGTTATCTCGACCAATGCGTTGAATGTCTCGAAGCACATCGCTCATATCAGCTCCGGCCGGCCGAGATTCCTTGACAGTGTTGTAGTGATTGATCTCTTCCAAATCGCGCATTTCTTCAAATGTCCATTCTCGAGAATTGGCCATTCCGATTTCTTGGCCTTGGTATACGAATATCGTGCCGCGGCCAGCGATATGAAACAACGCCAGCATCTTCGCCGCTTGAGCACGGAAATTGCCATCATCAGCCCACCGGGATACGATCCGCGGCTGGTCGTGGTTCTCGAGATAGAGACTGTCCCAGCCATCATTCTCCTGCGCGTGGGTCATGAAGCCATCGAGAATCTTCTTAAGCTCGGTCAATCGCCACTCGCGTCCATAAAAACACGTCTTGCCAGGCTGATGGTCGATGTACATATGCTCAAAGTGGAAAATCATCTGTAACGGTTTGCCACCTTTAGTATACTCGATTGCTTGCTCTGGTTTGTCCACGCCGGGTGTCTCTCCAACCGTAAACAAAGCGTCTCCATATCGAGATAGTACCTGATCATGCATCTCTGCTAGGTACTCGAGAACGTGCGGGCCGTTGAACCGATGTAAAAGGCCATATTGAAACTTGTTCGCTGAATCGAGAACGGGAACATCAGGAAATCCGGGCTCTTTGGAAATGCAGTTGATCACGTCCATCCGGAAGCCATCGCATCCCTTTTCGAGCCAGAAGTTCATCACTTCCCAGACTGCATTACGAACTTCTGGGTTCTCCCAATTCAGATCCGGTTGAGAGACGTCAAAAACGTGCAAGTAATACTCTTGTCTATGAGAATCCCACTCCCAACACGAGCCACCGAATATAGCACCCCAGTTGTTGGGCTCCTTGCCGGTCTCGGGGTGAGGAGGCCGCCATATATACCAGTCACGCTTATCGCCGTTGGCTTTGCTGTCTTGAAACCACGCATGCTGATCAGATGTGTGGTTAACAACAAGGTCCATGACAACTCTCAGTTTCAGCTTGTGAGCTTCTTTCACCAGGTTATGAAAGTCGTCCATAGTACCAAGATCTTCATGAACGGCTCGATAATCTGAGATGTCATACCCTTGGTCCTTCATAGGGGAAGAGTAGATGGGACTCAGCCAAATCACGTCAACGCCCAGCTGTTTGAGGTAAGGAAGCTTCGAGCGAACTCCATTAAGATCCCCTATGCCGCTGCCTGAGAATCTACACGTCAGCCATTGTGAACTGTCCGTAAATGAGGCAGGCGAGGATCCGCTTACCTGTTGTGTCTACAAAGCAAAGGGCAGAAGGGTCAGCTATGTCTGAGGCAATCTCGAAGAGGACAAGAATTGAGAATTATACGAACGACATATCTGGATGCCCTGTACGCTTTGATTCCGTACCTTTGAATGAGTATGGCCATATCTGATAGACCACCGCTTCTTTCCACCAGCGTCGCTCGCTTTCTTTAGTCGACATGGGTGTCAAAGAAAAAATATGTCAGAAAAGTACACTTTCGAGATGGACAAGGTGTTTGTCCAAGTGTACAGACAGACTGAGGAGTACCTAAGTATCTCACCTGCTGGATACGGCTAGCCTGACTCGCGCTAATAGCCGCTACTTAGCGAGTTCGGATCTGTACGAAGGAGTTCGTTTTGATTGAGCGCTAGCGTCACGAGCACCTCAGACTGCACAGCTGCACTGCTTCTCTGCTCTCCTAGATATTGCAAGGCACCCTACTAGGCAACAGGAGGCTAATCGTTCAAAAGACATATCCGGCGTTGGGGAGAGAGCAATTCAGCCGGCCATGGAGGAAGTATCACCTCGCCGACGCATTTGCAAGATCGGAGGCTATACCCGTGATCGCCGAGGATGTCAGACCTGCCGAAGAAGGAGAAAGAGGTGCCCTGATGCTGATGCTGATGCTAATAAGACCTCCCAATGCGAGGCGTGCGTTCGCTTGAACTTGAAATGCGTCTGGGAGGACGAGCAGCTTATCGCGCCGATTACGCCGCCAACCCGGGATGAGCCTGTGAACTTTGGTTCCGCGGCCGGATATGCGTTGCCTCGACACCTGCAATCATGGCCCGGTAATAATTCACAGTCCGCGCATCGTCGAACGGCAATGCGATACTACATCCAGAGCCTTGCTGGTATTCTAACGACTACAGCCGAGAACAATGGCTTTCTTTCCGTATTGCTCCCCATGGGTATGGAATCCAAGCCAGTCATGGACGCGCTCATTGCATGGTCAACTTCCCATCTGGCCATGAAGCAGAACGACATGACGGTCAAGGCTCTCGAGGATCGCACTCTAGCATTGCGCTCCTTTGGAGCCGAATTGGGAAGTCTTTCTTCAGAGGTCGTGGTAGCAATCTGCTTGATTCTGACCTCCATGGAGGCCGTGCTAGGTAACACAGCAGATTGGTATCATCATCTTTCGGCAGCGGCAGGTGTGATCAAAAGTACTTTGCAAATGAGAGAAGATGGTCGTCTGGCTAGCTCGCTCGAGTGTTCTATCGAGGGATCTTGGCTTCTTCGCAACTTTGCTTACCATGATATCCTGGCCAGCGTTTCCCTCGGTCGTGATCTTCTCATCCCTGGACTGGAATGGCTGGGACAGACCGATGAAGGTATTGTGGACACATACTTGGGCTTAGGGTCTGCTCCAATGGCCTTGCTTGCTGAGGTCAACACTTTGTCTCGCGGTCTGACGCTTGCAAATGCGAATCAGCTTTCCAGCGACACAGCGACACGCATCTCAGAGATTGAGAATCAACTGTTAAATTGGCATGTTGGCGACTCTGATGGACGACCTCTCCTAGCGCTGGCCGAAAGCTATCGCAGCGCCGCTCTCATTCATCTATACCGCGTCACTCGTTCGCTAAGGGAAAATTCAATTGACGACTTGGAACATAAGATCGCTCTCCGAGTCGATAACATTGTTCATTGTATGGCGCAAATGCCTCTAGGCTGCTTGCCGGAATGTACCCTCCTATTCCCTATGTTCATGGCCGGTGGCGAAACATGCAATGTGGAACACCAAACGGCTATTGAAGATCGCATGAGGACAATTGCACAAGACAGGCATTTTGCCAATATAAGTGCTGCACTCGATGTGTTGAAAGAGGTGTGGAATTCGCGATTACAAGCAACGCAAACTGATGCATTGCGGCCTTGTGACTGGACCGGGATCCTAAAGCGGAGGAAGTGGAGCCTGGCGCTATCTTGAGGTCGCGTTCAGGGTAAGGTAAGTATAAGA
Source organism: Ramularia endophylla (assembly GCA_002116395.1). Taxonomy (NCBI): domain Eukaryota; kingdom Fungi; phylum Ascomycota; class Dothideomycetes; order Mycosphaerellales; family Mycosphaerellaceae; genus Ramularia; species Ramularia endophylla. Next base: position 27,090 of record KZ110091.1, on the reverse strand, counting down.
AGAGCCCTTCCCGGGTACCTACACTGGATCATTCGCCCCGCACTTGCGCAACTTTGCATATCACATACGTGGCGTGCTATCTTCAATCACAGTCAGTGTCAAAAGACAGTGAAAAGATCTACCAGAATCCAAGGTGACAGCCCTTACGCAAGCCGCCGCTCTCCGGCTCTTACAATAGCGACTATAGCAGTAAGCAGGACTCTAGCCTATTTAGAGAGAGCTACCCGCGGGAGAGCGACGGTCTGCGTGAGATTAAACACCTCGCAAGGCTGGCACATTTTCACTGCCTATTGGCACCCGCTGCGAATAAGTGTTCCAGCATGGCTTCCAGCCACACACTGCGAGTGGCTCTCATTCAAATGTGTCCAGAGGTATAGTTCAAAACAATCCCGTCTTACCACGTCCGATCGATTACTAAACATCATAGCCTCTACGACCCGATAGGAACTTTGCATATGCATCGCAGCAAATACGCCTCGCCGCCGCCGGCAACGCATCGTTGGCTGTACTGCCAGAATACCATCTCACAGGGTGGGCACCGGAAGACCCCAACTTTACCGACACTGTAGCGGCTTCGACAGAGTATCTAGACCGCTATCGATCCTTGGCTCGTGAATGCAGCCTTCATATCGTCCCCGGAACTATTATCTCTTTGACAAAGACGAAATCCGGAGACATGGTCATGTTGAACAAGGCTTATTTCATCGACGCCTCCGGCGAAGTCTTAGGACAGTCTTATACTAAAACCAATCTCTGGCATCCCGAACGATTGTACTTGACATCCGGCCCGGACTATTCTCGAGCTAGCAGTGCCCAAAGCTGGAGCGATGTTGATCGTAGTGAGACCAAGCTAGCTTCTGCCTCGCTGGAAGACAGCCTCTGCCATCATCAAGCAATACAGACCCCAATCGGCACCGTTGGACTTCTTATATGTTACGACTTAGCCTTCCCAGAAGCGGCTCGAGCCCTGACACGGGCTGGAGCACAGTTGATCATTATGCCTACATTTACCAAGACCGACGATCCCTCATTAGAGGCACGAGCGATCAACCCAGACTGTGAAATTCTCTTCACGCAGTCAGCGCTAATAACCCGGGCTTGCGAGAATACATGTGCTATCGTCTTTTGCAATGTCGGTGGCCCTAAAGAGGAAGGTTACATGGGATTGAGTCAAGTGACTATGCCTCTAATCGGAACCGTGCCGGGAAGCTTTACAGATTCGACGCAAGGCCTACGGATAGTAGATGTTGATCTAAACATTCTTGATGTGGCGGAACAGAACTACAAGATCAGAGCAGATTTGGCGCGCGATGGCTTTCATTATTGAACAGTTTTAATTCGTACTATTCGAAAGTAAAGGACAAGCCTGATGGAGAGTAAACCCATGGCAAGCCTTACGCGCGCGACTGGCGAACCGTACATGATGCACCACCTACGCATCAGAGGAGAGACTGCGCCCACCAACCATCGACAACTGCCGCGCTTTCCCCGACCTCGTCCAAATCGGGAACTGGCAGACCGTTGTTCAAAGCCGACACTTCGTTCAAGACCTCGACTCCGTAGTGCGAGCACTCAATCTCGCAAATGCATTTCGGAGGTCTGTGTCGGTCATTAGCTGGATTCACATGTCTCTCTCGCCGAGTGGCAGTACTTACAGATCACGGGGCCCAAGTGCAGCGAACTCTTTCTTCCAGGTCTCGATCAAGTCTTTGTTCTCGGAGAAACAAGTCTTGCTCAGTATCTGCTCCCACTTCTTCTTTGAAAACTCAAGAACCCGCCCGCTCAACCTCACAGTCTTTACGTGTTGGAGATATGGTGCAGCGAATGACATGATCATGTCCACGAAGACCTGATGACACGGTGCGCGCAACTGGTCAAACCCATCTTGGCCCTCGTCAAACTCCAATCCGCGTCGGTTCGAATCCAGCCATGGGCTGTTGTATTCCTTCTCCGGGAATTCGATTTCCAAGAAGCTAAGGTTTGGAAGGGATTTGATGCAGTGCATTTCCACTGCATCGACCCACCACTCTTCGGCGAATCCTTGGTTGAAAGGCTGAATGTGGACATGGAACAGGTCCACGAGCTCCATTGGCGACAGGATCAGGTGCATACGGCGCATGAAGTGGTTCGAGATGAGAATTGTTGGTGTGCAAACCTCCCTGAGGCTTTCAAGGTAGTTCTCGATGAAGACTTTCGTCGTGTCTCGCCACAGGATCTGGGTAGCGATCGCGGCGAGGTCCTTGTTCAGACGAAGGACGGAGAGGTTTGTGGGTAGAACTCTTCTAGGGTTGGGCCATTCGATCGAAGTCATGCCCCTGTAGGGCCGCATCTTGGGTCCAGTGCCTCGAGTGATGCTTAGGACATTATTGGACCTGGGCCATGCAAACTGCGGCAGAACTTCCTCCCCCAAGGCATACAGTAACACCTGCTGTTGAATCTCCTTTGGCAAATCCAGCAACCGGAATGGCTTCCCCATACTTTGCCACCATCTATGCTGAATCCAGTGGCCGACCTGCCCGGTGGTCTCCACTGTTGAATCGGGAAGCGTCTTGAGAAGATCGCGCAGGGGAATCCATCGGTCATCGTCGCGCACCAATACCGTGCAGAAGCTCCAGCCCATTTCGAGATCACAGACCAACTTTAGCTGGATCTTCGCCACCATGCCCTCCCGAAAGAGAGCATGAACTACTGGCGCCGTCTCGTAGTGGCTGAAAAGGACGGTTGGAGCACAGTTGAGTGCGCTGAGAAAGAGTTCGTTGGCAAACTTCTCGAAGGGTTCCTCCTGTTGGTACTGCTCAACCACTTTGCGCGCCTCCCAGTAAACGAGGTCGCCGGGGTTGGGGTTCTGGAACTTGAGCGGGCCTTGGAAGTCGTGGCGACTATGTCCAAACATGGGCGAGTCAACTGGGTCGGTCTTCCAGAAGCCTGGAAACTTGTGCACCTTCTTTGACTTGGGCCTGTGTGGAGTGGGCTCAAGGATCTCGTGCTCATCTCCGTGAACGGAGTCGGTATCAGGCTCCATTTGGATGACGTTGTTGTTTGGTGTTGCGTGTGTCGGCGACGTTGTAGGGTGAGAAGTAGGAAGAGGAAATCTGCGGTGCGTCGCTTGTGACAGTTGCACTTGGTGGCGAGAGGTCGATAGCAGCTGAACGTGATTTCTTCAGCGAATGGGGAGTCGTTGACAACTCGAGTAATTGGTCGGAGCACAATGAGCCTCAAGCAGAACAAGAGACGGTGATGTCGCAGAGATGCGTAATCTTGCGTTGGTCCGGATGTAATTGGTGTGGGTCAATGGTATCAAGCCACACAATAAATGCTGATCGTGAAGGGATGTCTGTGAACAGAAGGTGACAGGTTGTAGGAGCTCATGTGGTAGAAGCGAAAGCGCGAAGACGCACGGGCTATGGCACTAGTAAGAATTGCACGTGAACCCTTAGCGCGTGTCATTCCACTAAGTGAATGACCTTTGACGAGCATCTGCATGAGCTTGCACGTGCACGTCTGATGAGCATATGATGTTCAATATAGCCACAATAGGAATGTATGTTTCATCTGCGCCGTCCGAAGACCTTAAGACAGAAGGATCATCAGGTGATACGGATTGGTGTTCCAATGAGTGAAACTCGGCTCAGCATAGACAACCCGTGCTGGCCGACCGGTCATCACCCACCAACCCATTCTCGGCGTTCCTCTTGCGTTCACATTGTATCGTGTTAGATATTTGATCTTGTGTTTGCCTGAGCTTCGAATTGACATGAGGTTCTCGACAGCAGAGACATATGTTGAGATACAGCCAGCCTTCGCAATCGTTGGAAGAAAGTCACTTCGACATGTGGCCTCTGGACTCTGTCTATTTTCTCCGCTGAATGGTGGGCATCTGTGCTAGGCGGGAGCCCTTTCGACGTTTCATTCTTCTGCAATGCGTCGCGAGGCTGCAGTTCCAGCCGACTCAGTGTAGACATACGGCGCATGGCCGCAAGACATGATAGTACAATTTGTGGCGATATCTTACAAATGCATATGGTTGTGTCGGTGATTGCTGGTTGGGAAGGAGGTGAGGTATAAGGTAAGTAAGTGAGGTGAAGCGAATGTACAGGGAAGGATCTTCCCGAAGAAGGACCGACCTCCGATGCAACATCAACTTCAACAATCAATGCGAGCGTAGACACAGCCCTCTCATCACCCCATCATGGCATCACGCTCTTGCCCGTCATGCTTCTCCAGCATGTCGGCCGCGGCACTCTCCCGCGCGCGGCCGACGGCGACCCTCCCGTCCTTCCTCCTACCATTTTTACAAAGACACCAGCAAGTGCGCACAGCGGTGCAGTCTGCCAACGCCGCCAAATACAAACGCAAAGACATTCCGGCCTCGCAGAAAAGACGCAAAGCAAAGTCAACCTACGACACACCCGACCTCCGCGCCGCTACACAATTCTCGCTCGTGGACGCCATGCGTTACCTTCTCGCGGCAGAGGTCGGACGACACCCGCAGTCCAGCAAATATGAGCTACACGTCCGCCTCAAGACGCCCAAGAATGGAGCAGTGGTTCGGAATCGACTGAGACTTCCCCACCCGGTCAAGACGGATCTTCGCATCGCCGTCATTTGTCCGCCGGGTTCCCAGCACGCCAAGGCCGCCCTCGCTGCGGGCGCCGTTCTCGCCGGCGAGGACGAGATATTCACACTTGTAAAGGAAGGGAAAATTGAGTTTGATCGGTGTATCTGCTTTGCAGACTCTTTGCCCAGTCTCAGCAAAGCTGGAGTTGCGCGCGTGCTGGGTCCACGAGGATTAATGCCCTCCGCGAAGACCGGGACAGTGGTCAAGGATGTAGCAAGCAGCGTAAAGGATATGGTTGGTGGGAGCGAGTACAGAGAACGTGCGGGAGTTGTGCGCATGGCTATTGGACAGCTCGCTTTCACACCGGAGGCTGTACAGGCGAATATCCGGGCGTTTCTGGAGAACGTGAGGAAGGACATTTCGGGATTGAGCGATCGAATCGTCAAGGATGTACATGAGGTGGTACTCAGCTCAACAAACGGCCCCGGACTGAGCTTGAACGGCGAATTCAGAGGGACGGAGAGTCTGCAAAGCAAGGAGTTGGCTACTTCATGAGCGAAGCGTGTATGATGATCGGAAGAGGAGGATCAAAATATGTACAGTATATGATAAGATGTACCCTTCTAGGTCAGAGATGTTTGGCTGTGCCATTGGATTGCTTGGGAGAGGCAGCTGGAATTGATGTGCGAAGACGACGAGTGGATGGTGGAGTGTGGAGAGCACAGACTGCTGCGATCGTCGTAAGATGAGGCCAGAACGGGAGTGCGCGCCTCTGAAGATCATATTGGACTATCAGCCTATGTCTGCGCCGTCTTCTTCCTGCGACACTCTGTTATGCAGTCTCGCTAAGCTCACAGCAGCAGCTTACCAGTCAACTCCAAGGAATACTCTCGCAGAGTCTGTGTGGTGGACATGCTTCACAAGGAGTAGAGATGCAGGTGGAAATAAACCAACATACAGCCACAGAAACGCTTTCAATGCTACATACATTCAAGCTGACACTCCAGTAGCGACTTCATGCAACGTTCTGCATCCTTTTTATGACAAATTCCGGTTTGCCTGATGTCAGACCAGCTGAGATTCTCTTACAGATCTAGGTCCTCGAAGCAGACCATCTTCCCAACTAAGTGCAAGAAGAGCTTCCAGCGACGAACGTGCCATCGCTGTCCTCGCATCCACAGGTACCACTAATTATACAAATTAGCCAGTCATCACGGAATTCGAATACCAAGATGGGAAACAACAACTTACTCATCCGGGCTCTTGATGCAAGTGGTACCGTACCCACTGCTATCGCCACCCTTGCCCCAGTAGAAGATCCAAGAATCATCATCGCTCTCCGTCTGGTTGGAAGTGGGTGCGGTACAGGTATAGGCCGAGCAAGTACCGTATGGAGCACTGAGCACTACCGTTAGCGAGCTGGCCTGAACAACGTGGATGTACATGAGTCCTTACCCGTTGCTGGAATCGTAGGAGTGATCGGTGACGAAGACGGCGAAGGTCTGGGTTCCGGAGACGCGGGTGTTGTGAGAGCATTCGGCTGCTTGGATGGCTGTGGAGACTTTGGAGGCGGAGCTTGAGGAAAGGAGTCAGTCTGCTATCGCAAAGTCCGCTGATGGGGAAGGATGTTCTACCAGCCCAAAGTAGTTGGAGCCTTGCCCTTGGAGTTGGTGGTGCATGGGTCCAGGGTAGCATTGGCGCACGCCAGCGTGAGCGCAAGGCCGAGGATGGTGCTGAATTGCATGATTGCTGATAGACAATTGTAAAGAGAATTGTTCTGAAAGACGGAAGAAGATAGAGAAAGAAGTGTTGTCGTAGCTGATGATGGTAGAGGGGAGAAAATGGAAAGTTCTTATATCTGCATTGCAGCAAAACTTGTGCTACCTTCAGTTCTTTTCTTGAAACTTGACAACATTGGTTGCGTACTACTTTCGCAATGTGGTCGATATTCGTGACTGTGGTACCTTGGGTAGTTACGTCTGAAGTGGTAGTGTTGAAAATCACCGAAGGGCTATCGGCCCTGATTGACATAGTTGGCGTGTTTGACAGGGGTGTTGAGATTCGGATTCATCTACATGAAGCCAAGCCGAGTTTCAAAGCGCAGACTACTGACCATGTGGAGTCCCCCTTTCCCTTTTCAATCCCCGCCTTAGTACAGCTTATGGTCCACCGCGAAGGTCGCGCAATCCCATACCGTAGATGCAGACACGTTGGAATCACCCTCCTGCGTCGGCCTCCTCTCTGTTTCGAGATCGAGATGCACGAGATCTGTCGGCCATCAAGGCGAAGCATTACAAGAATAAGGGAAGCTTTGTTCCTAGAACAACATCTCACGACACCATTTGTGGGTATGCCACTGTGGCGGTACCAGAGAAATGACAAGTCTCATTGAAAGTGCAAATGGCGCGGGCCCGAGTCTGGTCGGGAGTTCTTCCGCTGTTATAGTCCAACGATTGCATGGCCTGGCGGTGGAAAGAAAGAATGGGAAGGTTGAGAAACCTTGTGCGTAAGTATCTTTCTGAGGAGCGAGAACGAAGGTCACTGCCATCCACGATCCATTGTATGGTGTCACTTGAATGCGGAGAGGAGTTGTACAGCCCGTTGAACCGGTCCAAGCGAGCTGATCAACAGAGCGGTGGCCTTCGCAATCACTCTCGATTCCAATTGTTGCATACCCAGCTCTTCTGAAAGCCGTCCGCGGCACCACTGACGAAGATGGGTCGACAGGTTGTTTCCGCTCAAATCACTGAACGGACCCATTTCTGCATACGCTTCCAAATTACATCGGAATTCTTCTCCATGAACATCATATGTCCATTCCCGAAAATGTTTTCCTTTGGGAGCTCAATGTGGACGGTCTTATCACACCCTGCCTGCTTCAAGTAATTGACTGTACAATAGTCGTACGGAGCATGGTAAGAAGCCTGTGAAGTGACGACCAGGATAGGAAGCGAAGCCAAGTTGGGCAATTGTCGTGGGGACGGAGTTTCCGCCTGCAGGATACACGGAATGGTGGAGTTGTCGGTGTTCGCAACTGGTGGTGGATAGGTTTGCTTGACTAGATCAACAGACGCATTGGTGACAGGAGGCGAGTACGTCAGGGGAATATCAGTCAGTCCATATGGTCTTGCCGCAGTAGAGCTGAAGACAGCTTCTTGAAATGGTGGCCCGGTTGGCTCGATCAGAATTATGGCCTGAGTGAGGTTTGGTCGTGCATCCGCGATCAGTAGAGGCATCAAAGTTCCCTGGCTGTGGCCAAAGAGGATCACTGGTTTGCCAATGCGGTCGAGCAGTTCGGCGCCTGCGGCCTGCACTGTCGACTGCTGATACGTGGCATTGTTAATGAACTGCACATTTGAGGAGTAGAACGCATCGAAGACCTCGCTTCCCATGATACCGTTATCCGGCCATTGAGTATGCAGTTTTGCCTGTGGCCAGAGATTGTAGTCTTGAACGGCAGTAAAACGCTGTTGGATCGTTTCAGCGGAATATGTGGAGGGCTCTGGGCTACCATATCCAGGAGCCCAAGCAGAGCGGCCACGGAACGTTTGGTCGACGATGTATACTTCGAATCCGTGTTCAAGATAACGACTGGCCCAACCAACACCGCCATCTGGCTTGTTAAGAAAGTTGGTGCCTGTCTGTGCTAGAATTGGGAGCCAAAATAAGCAATAGCGCGTGAAGGCTACACTGATCTTACATACCTTGACCTAGAAAAAGTAAAAAGGTCAGCGCATGCCTCAAGTGACGAGGGTGGGCGAAGGTATTGCAAGTTCTCTCTCCGGTGTCATGGCGATTCACGTCCAATGCCATTTCACCTGGAAAGAGTGCTTGCCCTTGGCTTGCTTACCGTGGATCATCACAAGTGGGTTGCACTGCGTAGCGCCACCCACTGGCTCCAACCTTTCCACATACATCTGATCCCGAAAGATATGTCCGCCACTGCCATCGTCGACATAGCCTCCGCCAACGTAAAAGTAGTCACGAAAGTATGGGACCTGCTGAGACGAATTGGTCGCCATTGTTGAAGCAGCCAATGCCGCCAGAAGCAAGGATGACACCATGTCGTTCCTCATATGCCGTGCCTCCGTGTGTCTGGAAAGAGGGAAGATTTCGAGTGCCACGTGAGAAAAGATATGATGAAAGTTGCGAGGGTCTGTGGTGGAGGAGCCTCAGGAGAAGCTTGAATGACCGGTTCAACGGTCTTTCCATTCTCTTGGCAGAACAAAATTCTCATCCATATTCTACCTCCTATGTCGTCAGCATCCGGCATTTGCTTTGTCCTCGTTTGGCCGTGATCGAGAAGGGCGATCCTTCTCGAGCTGCCAGTCCTTTTAGAGGAAGAGCAATCTCGTCGTCCTCCTGATGAATTCGAATGTCGGGCTGTACCTGATCCGGAGCCGACGAGAAAATCACTCGCCAAGGCCTCAGCCTTATTGAGCATGTCTTGCGTCTCCCTTCTGTGCGGGCGTAAGTTCTCTCTATACCCTTCTGAGTAACTTTTTGCAGCATCATCCAATGCTCTGGGCACTTTTCGCGCGGACGCGTGGGTCTGGTGCCAGCGTCTTCACCATGTTGTGATGAGAGCACGCAAATTCTTCTTTCTCTCCCAATCACTCACAATTGGATTTCATGCTGTGTTTTTCGACTGGCCACCGTATACCGCGAGAGTTGCTCTTCGGTCAAGATCCCATCGGCTTCAAACGGAAACATCCTGATGTAGTTTGGAATACCCAGGATACCCCGGATCTTCAACGCTCAGGAGGACGCAATGGCGGATACTACGCTCTGTGTCCACCTTGTCTTCAGTTCCCTTGCAATATTCATCTGTCTTGCGAGACTGGCTGCTAGGAGACTCGTCTTCAAGGATCTTCAGCTCGCTGACCTCCTTGTTGCCGGTGCCATTGTCTGTGCCGCTACGAGAACAGCACTAATATATGTGGTATTGACCTGGGGAACCAACAATATTTCAGCATCCGAGCGCGCCAAAATCGATTTTACACCACGAGAGGTTTACCAAAGAGAAATCGGAAGCAAGTTCACCATCGCCAATCGACCAATCTATAACACATACCTCTGGCTTTTGAAGTGAGTATTTGCTGCCCCAACATGCAGATTGAGTAGCTCTGACGCCGTACTTACTGCTAGGCTCGTGCTCCTCGATTTTTTCTGTCGACACTTCCATCCAACTCCCAAATCCAAGCATATAATCTGGTGGACGTATGGCTCAATCTTCTTTGCGACATATGCAGCCGCCTTCATTGTTGGGTTCACTGAATGCGATCCACTCTCCACATACTGGACCGTGGTCCCAGCACCAGGAAAATGTGTAGAGGCGCAGGAACAGCTCATTGTTCTCGATGTACTCAACATTGCGACCGATTTGATGCTGTTGCTCCTGCCGCTGCCGACTCTTTTCTCTTTACAAACTCTTTTGAAGCGGAAGTTGAGATTAATGCTCATCTGTACGCTTGGCATCTTCATTATCGCTATCACGTTGATCCGGTTGCCCATTAATGCACTCAATGCAAGCGTACAAGCTAATCGCACCGTCTGGGCGAGCACGGAACTGCTTACCGCAGCGATTGTTGCGAATGCTCCGAATCTATACGGCGCAGTCAACAAGGCCCGCCGCGGAAGTCAAGCGATATTCGATGCAACTAAACAGGAGACTCGTGGTGCTAGCACTGCTGAAAGCGAACGCTACGCTCATCGATTGGTAGGACTCAGGAACCGGCTCGACGATGAAGACCTCATGCTGAAAACTGAAGATCGAGATGAGAGTCCTGCTGGTTTGGATTATCCGGGTAAAGTCCATCTGCCTGGAAATCATGGTTTTGCCAGCAATGATTTTGCACATCGCCAAACTGGACAGCCTTGATACCGCTTGACATCTTTCCGACTTCTCATAACCATGTACACCAGTTCGATCCTACCACTTCTAGAGATGCGGTTCTCCGATAGAAAGCACGATTCTCTTGGAAGCACTTGTTTGGGCTCCAGGCATCCGATCATGGCACACGCTACAGCATCTCGACGCATCGGAGGAGAATAATGCGACGCCCAAAGGCCCACAGCCTAGCATGGTATGCAGCCAAACCAGTAGAGAGAGACAGGCAAAGGCTACAGCTCCGCTCTCAGCGGGGTTCTCCTCCGATGCGTCCAAATGCTGTATCTGCCGCGACCCAATGTTGACTATGGTCTCCAAGCGGCTACTCCGTACGTCTTTCTCGAGCTTCTTTCACAACTTCTCGGCCGCTATTCTTTACCGCCCGGCGGTTTCAAGCATCATTGTCGATCTGCAGGCTTTGCGCCCTGATTGGCGGGGTCGACGCTAGCAAGGAAGGCCGTGGCGCCCATCGGGAACCGTCGCACAGTAGCTGCAGTAACATCACAACAATCAGCCACCCGACTCCTAGCCAAGGCGAAGACCACTGGGATAAGCTCCAGGTCAGATGTTCAGGCCGAGACTTTTACATATATTGGAGCGCAAGTCTGCGACTTTTTCTCGGTGCACCCATCGGATTCAACCAAACCACGAGCCAGAATGTTCTCATCGGTGCTCCTTGCCCTGTTGGCATTCACACATAGTGTAATGGCATGGGGAAGCCTTGGCCATCAAACCGTTGCATATATCGCAACTTCGTTTGTCACCACAGAGACCAAACAGTGGGCTCAGGACATCCTCAACGACACCACTACGTCTTACATGGCCAACGTCGCTACTTGGGCCGATTCCTATCGCTACACCGCCGAAGGAGAATTCAGCGCTCCCTTCCATTTCATTGACGCCAATGACGATCCCCCAAACAGCTGCAATGTGGATTTTGACCGTGACTGTGGCACGGCAGGCTGCATCATCAGCGCCATTGCAAACTACACGGCTCGCGTTCAGGCGACGGATTCTTTGGGTGACACACAAGTCAACTACGCGCTTCGTTGGATCATTCACTTTGTCGGCGACATCACTCAACCGCTGCACGACGAGGCCTTTGATGTCGGCGGGAACGACGTAGACGTCACCTTCAATGGCGACGAGACCAATCTTCACGCAACCTGGGACACCAGTATCCCCGAGGAGCTTCGAGGCGGGTATGGTCTTACTGTTGCCGAGACATGGGCCGCCAATCTGACAAAGGAGATCAAGACCGGCATATTCGCCGACCAGAAGTCGAGCTGGGCCGCTGGTCTTGATGTCAAGGATCCGATAACAACTTCTATGAAATGGGCAACTGACGCGAATGCCTTCGTCTGCAGCGTTGTAATGCCCAATGGAGTCGACATCCTGAAGGATGGAGATCTGTTTCCAGAATACTACGACAGCGCTATGGAGACAGTAGAGATGCAGATTGCCAAGGGAGGATATCGCCTGGCAAAATGGCTGGACGCGATCGTAGCCGCGCAGGGTGTTTCTAGGCCAGAACTACGTTCCGTGCTCCCGCGGGAAGATTTGAGTGGAGAGCACCTACTGCCTCATGGCGAATTGACCCCAGCTCAGTTGAGGCGAGCGGCTGTTGGCTACGGCTGCAAACACTAATCCAGCTCTGTGTTTGCTACTTGAAATGGAATGACACGTTTCGCTCATCCCATTTGACTTGCGTCCTCATCGTTCTGCTAACATTCTGAGATCTTGTACCAACCTTTGAGACAAGACTCAGTAAGCTGAGACCCACCGTTGAACGGCGTATTTGACGGCCTTGGGGAGCAGGATCAAAAGAACAAACAACTGATCGTCTACAGATATATCTCCTACACCGCAAGCAAGTAAGCGAGCCGAACGCACGACCGTCTGACATGTCCTTCGACAGTCATGCCGAAAGACATCAAGACCATTATTGGTATGATTTTCACGACTCAAATTCTGTTCGCAGAATTCAGAGCAACATTGAGAGTGTCGAATGTCGACAGATTGCGGGTCTTGATGCTGGAAGTTACGAAGCTGCAAAGAGGGCTTGTATTCGTACAGTTCAAATGATTGTTCGCGACTGTGAGAGAGACAATGAAGCATTTACCGACCTCAACTTCGACCTAGAACGACCGGAATGCTTCGAAAGCCTCACGGGAGGTTATTCGTCGTCTCCAGGACCACACAAACGAATAGGAGCAATCTTCGAGCAGCCTATCTTCACGTATGGAGCGCCGCAGACACACAATTCCAGAGAAACCACAAGCGAGGATATTCGAAGCTCGCGTTCCAAGACACGTAGATACGCATGCCTTTGCGGAATTCTCATCGCGCTCGCAGCTATCTGTGCAGGCCGCCACAAGCCATCGGATTGGCGGCGCATCCTGATTTTGTCGGTCATCGCTATCATGGTGCTTCTGGTTTTACTGTGGACAGTCTTCAATCCCTCAGGCAGGCTGGTGTTTTCTCCGTGCGATGTGAAACAGAGCGATCATCTCGGCAATTGCTGGTGGCTCGCCGCCGTGGCTACTCTTTGTAGCAGGCGGGGGGATCTCATTGAACGGATTTGTGTTGCCTGGGATCAGCCCTGTGGTATCTATGGCTTCCTTTTCTTCCGAGACGGCCAGTGGACTTATACCGTAGTCGACGACTATCTGTACATGCGACATGACGAGGATCGACTAGCGCTTCAAGAGGAAGCGTCCAAGTGTGCTATGACAGATAATGCAAGAGGCTGGCACGCCGCGGGCTTATCTGGATCGGACACTCTTCACTTTGGAAAGTGCTGTGAGCCTAATCATACCTGGCTGCCACTTCTCGAGAAGGCCTACGCAAAGGCTCATGGCGATTACTTTGCCCTCAAACGCGGATCTACCATCGAGGGTATCGAAGATCTCACCGGTGGTATTAGCCACATCTTTCATACTAAGAGCATACTCGACAGAAACATTCTGTGGCAGAAGCTTCGCCAAAACGACACAGAACATATGTATTCGATCAGCGGATCGCGCTATGGGTCGGGATCGTATCTGCGTGGCTTAGAGCCATGCCATGCATATATCCTACTGAGCACAACAGTGTACTATGATTGGTTGGCGTCGTGGATGTCCAGTAAGACAAAGTTGTTGAAGCTTCGCAATCCCTGGGGACGCGATAATGGTCTTTGGCATGGTTCGTGGGGAGTTGGAAGCACAAAGTGGAACATGCTCTCGGCATTTTGGCTTCGACCATTTTTCAAACTCGACGGCACTTTCTACATATCTTTCGACGACGCGCTTGAAACGTTCGCGCATGTCGACTGCACCAAAGTTCTCATTGGCGAATGTTGGACCGAAAAGCAGAAGTGGGTACGTATGGATGCCGACTGGGTGCCGCAGTACAACCCGACCTACTTCTTGATGACATTGGAGCAGGACTCAGCCGTCGCTTTGGTAATATCTCAGGTCGATGGCCGCTATTTTCGAGAATTGGAAGGCCGATACTCATTCCGTTTAGAAGTCCTTGTTAGGAAGCAAGGCACTGATGGAGAGTATGTTGCTTGTGCCGCTGCCCATGAGAGCTGCGAAAGATCGGTCAGCATTGAGCGGAGCCTCGAGGCGGGCTCATACGAGGTTCTTGTGAAGGTAGTCGCTGTGGACTGCTATCGACATGGTGTTGAAGAAACGGTGCGATATATGAAGCATCACAATACAGTGAAGCTTCAACAAATCGCGCAAAACTACAATGCAGCGTACGGCAGGCTCGAAGTCAATGAGGTCCGTCGTCGTGGTGTTGATCAAGAGGAAAATCAGCGCTCTCCGCAAGACGCTCATTTGATGTTGGACGCCAGCGACGGAGAGCATGCTCCTCCTTGGAATGCTGTTTGTGGCGTGGGTTTGAGAGTCGTCTGCCCGAATCCAAATTTCAGTATCGATGTATGTCGGTCGGATGATACAGGCTGCCGTGGGCGGAACAATAGTCCTCACGGTACGATACCTTTGAGAGCTCCGACATGGGCAGCAGACCCTCCAAAGCAGCGGAGACTTACAACATGAGGAAGAATTTACTACTTGCGCAAAAGCTCCCACAGAAATTCCGTGTGATTCATACCGTAGGTATACGTCATGTCGGCGTCCACCCATCATCAGTGTTCTCCAAAGGGATAATTAAACTTGAGCAGCGAATTCAACCCTCCGACCCAGTGATCATCCCCATCTGCTGCACCGCCGCTCCGTACAATACTAGGTACCCCTCTCAGCCAATCTCTCGCTCCTGGTGCGCCTGGCGAGCGCACCTCTTCGCCCACAACCCTGACTTCCATCCCTATCGTAAGCCCCTGTCGTCGCCGGATACCATCAACAGAGACCTCGATTTCCTTTCCACGGTTTTCCGCTTCTATGCGAAGAGTTATGGGCGTATTGGCGGGAAGGACTAGCGGCCGAAATGACAATGATCGGGGACAGATAGGAGTCAGCAGGAGTGACGATACGAGAGGATGAACGATGGAGCCACCGCTCGAAAGACTGTATGCTGTAGACCCTGTAGGTGTAGAGATGAGAAAGCCGTCTGCAATTGCCGTCGTCAATGTCCGCTGGTGTGGCGGCGAACCGATCAGGATTGTGATGTGCGCCAAATGAGGGTTGGCACCTCTATGGAGAAGAACTTCGTTCAGTGCGAAGATGTCTTCGCAGCGCTTGTCTGCATGTGCAAAGGGAGGTTCGTGCGGGAGACGTGTGCCTTTTGAGTCAAAGATACCAATCCGGAGCCTGTTTCGTAGGAGAATCCTGGAGTTTCTGGAGGTTCCCATAGACTTGCCACGCATTCTGGCCCAGCCTTGCGCCTTGTCTTCCTGCTCTGCTTCGTCTGGACTTTGACAAGACACGGGAGTTGGTGCGCCGGAGACGTAGACTTCACGAAATGCTCGCTTGTACTCGGCAAACTTCCACTCGCCTAGGAATCCGAGAGTGCCCATACTGAAGGACAGTATCGGAGGCACACTTTCCGCTGTGGCAAAGAGTGATGCAGCATGTAGAATTGTACCATCGCCTCCGAGGGTGGTGGTCAGGTCCACCTTCTCCTGGTACTCGGTGTTGCCTTCGCCATTTGGAACGTAGATTGGAAAAGAAAATTGCTCGTGAACTTTACTTGCAACCTTGGGCTCGAATACCAGAGATGTTCCCGGATAAACATTGTGGATGTGATTGGCATACTCAATCACTGCGTTATTCACTTCTCCATCGTTGGGCTTTGGCACGATAAGGATGTTCCGCGGCGGCGCCGACCATCTCAAAGCCAACAGGTCATGGTTGCTCGTCTCTGCATTCACATTCGCATTAGCCTCCGAGTCGCGCGTGGAGAGACCATGAGAAATTCACCTCGAAAAGCGGGATGAGATCTTGGGGAAAGCTCGCTCAGGTGTTTTATTTCTCGGCGACTCGCAGATGTCGTGAAGCATCGTGCCAGACTTCCGTGGTGGATGTTAATGCTTTGCCAGCATCGCCGTAAATGTGTCATCTTCCCATGGTTGTTGTCGTTATCGCATTCCCCGCCGCGTGATGTTTTGAGGCATGGTTTGGAAGTTCGTTCAGACAGCCGATCAATTTAAAGTGATATCGCGGTATCGCATCCTAATTGGCTCTAGTGATGTTACAAACAGGCTATCGATACGATATTAGAACTATACCTAGCTCTATTAAGCGTCGTCTATTAAGTGTCGAAGACGTCTATGGTATCACAATAAAACTCCTGAGGCGACAGTCTCACATGTGACAGCCAGGCACCCACCACTTCTCGGCAGCAAATCTACTGACATCCATTTCTATATAGACAGATGTCATGTAAACATGTCAGCAGACTGTATGGACCACGGCAAGTATAAGTCCAGAAGATCATCGTTTATAGATCCGCAAGGACGATCCGACTCCTTCAGCGACAACCTCGAAACACTCGTCTTCGACACCGCACCACCCCACCTCTCCCCGCATGAGCGAGCTCAGACGACGCGGGACTGCACAGCAGTCTCCGCCTGTAGCATCACAGAATGCATCACAGAATGAAAAAGACGGGCACCCGCTTGGAGCGCCGCAGCATGGTCCCGTCATGCAGCTGCTACGAATAATTGGATTTGGCATCTATTTCTTCGGCATCGGCATCTTCATACATGGCGCGCAATTGCTCGGTATTCCGCTGTATTTTTACAACAAGGACTGGTTCTACGCATGGATTGCCATGACCAAACAATTCTTTGGCCTGCTCATCACAACCATGACGCAGTGGTGGAGTCCGACGTTGGTGCGCATCAGCGGAGACAAGAGCGTGGCGGGACTGCTGCGGCAGGATGAGCAAGGCCTGTTGACGGTCGACTTTGGCGATCGCGCAGTAATCATGGCGAACCACCAGATCTACACGGATTGGCTGTATCTGTGGTGGATCGCATACACCAATGCTGTACCCACGCACGGCCACATCTATATCATATTGAAGGACTCCTTAAAATGGGTCCCTCTGATCGGCCCAGCCATGCAGTTCTACGGTTTCATCTTCATGGCCCGCAAGTGGGCAACAGACCAGCAGGTGATGCGCTATAGACTGCAGAAGCTCAATACCCGCCATTCTGGTCCCATGGCTGGCAGCAGAGGCGCTGCTCAGCTTGATCCCATGTGGCTGCTGATCTTCCCAGAAGGCACGAATCTTTCTGCCAACACGAGGGGCCACTCTGAGAAGTACTCCGCCAAGTCGGGAATTCCTGACATGGAACATCAGCTTCTGCCACGCAGCACTGGCCTTCAATTTTGTTTGCAGGAGCTCCGCGGAACTGTAGACTACATATACGATTGTACTATCGGCTACGAGGGTACACCGGTGGGTGGCTACGCTTCTCAGGTCTTTGGGCTGCGATCTGTATACTTTCAAGGCCGGCCACCAAAGAGTGTGAACATGCACTGGAGACGGTTCAGCATCAAGGACATGCCCTTGGACGACGGTGCCAGAATGTCAGAGTGGGTCTTGCAGCGATGGCGCGAGAAGGATGAACTGCTTGCATACTTTGTCAAGAACGGCAAATTCCCCGGTGACAAGTCTGCAGTTTCCATCGAAGGTGGACCGACCGACAGCTTCAAGACGCCATATATCAACACGGAAGTCCGACCTTCGACACCAGTGGAACTGCTGCAGATCTTCATGCCTATTGCTGCGGCTGCTACGGTCGGGAGAGTGCTGGTTCAGATCGCGGACAGAATATTTGGCAAATAACTGCGATTAGAGATATAGAGGAAGAGTGAATGCCGCTGTTCTGATTTGACGATGAAATGAGATGAGCAGGATCACGAGTCATGGACTGTGCATGGCTAGGATGGCGCTGCTCGATGAACCACGAAGATACCCTACGATCGAATCAACCCTTAGAACAATGTTTACTCGGTCTGCATAGCTTTGATGCTAAGAACAGTTGCTGCGGTGGTGTTGTCAGACACGACCTCGACCATGAGCCGCCTTGAGCCGCGACTTCGTCATATCCGCAGTGCAGCTCGAGGTTCAACATCACATCGTTTGGCTCACAAGTCTGTCCCGGCGCCAATGACGAAAATTGTACCCACGAGCGATACTTCAATGGACAAAGATAGGTCGATGCAAATCGAAACAGAAGCTAGGTATGTCACAGCTCCAGAAACTCTTCCTTCGTATTCCGTCTCATGCCTTACTTTTGAAGTAGCAACGCCACAGCATACCAATACAATTTCTTCAGACTTCCCTACTACAGGTACTGCTCTGAGCTCAGAGATCTGGAAGTTCCTTTCTTGGCAGACAATCCTGAGCTTCACCTGGAGTGTCTGCCAGTACGCTAAATCGATAGGTGCCTTCGGTATGCCTTGCTTCGTGGCCCGTAGGACAATCCAATAATGAGACATGGTTGTCAACGCCGGCATTCAATGGAGCCTTGACATCGAGAGAACAAGTTCTCGTTTGTGAAGTTAATCATCAATGGGTGTTGACATGTGCACACACACTCACTCGTGGCCGGAATACCACGAGGTAGCTCCCAATGACCCCGACGAGAAATAGACAACTATAACCCATCGCAAAAGGCTGAAAGTTATACATACCAGAGACGTGTATCGACGACCACAATCAATGAGTGCTCATTCATGTCATTCATGGTTCTCGTCATCTCATCCTCTACCCCAACCCTAACCCTTAACACTGTAGCATCCCTCGTCTCACAGTCACAATCCCCTTTCAAGTAACATCTTTTCAATGACCAAGGTTATAGACTGTCACCAATCTCAGACACATAGAAATCAGAGCATATGATACTCCAGATACTTATACAACCATCTCTATAATTACACATTTCTTATTGTTTCAGACAGGGGATTGTTAACGCTGCTTGCATTACATGCTTTCCTGTTTCCGTCACGATCACTGCAAATGAGACAGGGCCTCCACCAGAACGCCGTCCGTATGCAGTTCACTCCAAATGTACAATTGTGCCCTCTCCAGACCCCCCACCAACCATATGTTGCCCAAAACCAAACGCGCCACCCCAATTGCATCACCGCAAACTCCAGATCGATGTACTTTTTCGCACGATACAGGCCAAACAGTCACGCTTAAACGCAAGCGCCCAACAAAACTCCGACTCGTGCGAGCCCTTAATCAACGCAAAATGCCTTTTGTGTGGGCGTCCGCGGTTCCTCCTGCAAGTCCGCGTCGAGTCGTAGCTGTCTCAGGTTCTCCTCGACTTCTTCATTCCAATCAAGCTCATCCGGGTCAGCAAGGTCGGACTCTAGTATAAACTGCTTGTAGCTGACATTGCTCCTCTCCTGCGGCTTCTCGTTTTCACTTCCTGGCATGGTCATCTGAGACTGCTGTTCAGGAGCATCCATTGGCGAGTCAAAGTATGCGTCCCGTTCCGCCTTTGGTGTCGTGTCATATTTGACCTGCTCTAGCATCTTGCCGATCGATCCAACCGAGCCAGGTCTTTCGAATTTCTCATCCTCAATCTCCATCTCGCACGGTATCTGGTTAAGCATGCACCAGTTACGCCCCAGATACTGCTCCAGACGATAGCATTGGCGATCCCACTGTTCGGTCAACAAGCGGTGTGTTGTCTGAATATCCTGCACAGTGAAGTTCGACGGTGGCGCGGTGGTAGATGTTACTGGGCTGTGCTTTATTTTACTCGCTGGGAGAGTCAACGAGATTGGCATACTTGCACGAGTTTCGGAAGAGGTTGAGGACCGACTGTAAGACGACAGAGCAGGGAACGATGGCGAACTCGAAGCGGCGTTCCGCGAAGCACCTTTTCGAACATTTGCCAGCCCTCGCTTCACGGCGGAAGCGCCATGGAAGTTGTGGTGATGATGGTGAGGAGATTTGGTGTTCGTTGGTAATGTCGGAGACTCTGAATCTGACATGACCTTCATGGTTGACTCGGCAGCTTTGAATGCGGCTGCGCGTCCATCATTCATCGGAGGAAGATGGATCAGGGATGTATTGTCGATGAGAGCATTGACGAGGTCTGTCAGGCCTTGGAGTGGGATGTCATTGTTATCGCAGTGCAGCTCGAGTAGCGTTCGGTTCACTCTAAGGACTTCAGCTAACGTGCTTGCACCGCGCACACCAAGCTTTTGCTTTTCGATGCGAAATACTTGTAATGTTGAGTTGTGCTTCAGACCGTTCAAAGTCTCGTTAATCCCAGGTCCAAATTTGGAGGTCGCCAATCGTGAATCATCGCCAGATATATCCAAGTCGACCAAAGTGTCGTTCTCAGCAAGGAGTCGACTAAGAGCTTTGCAAGTCTCCTCGCTTGCGTCCCCAGGAAGAGCAGTCTGTGACATGTCGAGGAACCGAATGGTCTTGTTCCCAGTCAGGGCCGTGATGACTTTGCGGAACATTGATTCTTCTCGGTACTCGATTGCTCTCATACTGAGATGGGATGGTGTTAGCCCATTGGATATTGCCTGTGTGACTTGCTCAAGACCTTTACTAAGCAGGCACTGGCCAATGTCGAGGTGCATGCTGCGCACTGTGCTACGATTAGCAGAGAGACTGTGCAACAGGGTAGCTACGTCGGCTCCTGTAAGGTATGTGTGGTCGACGTATAGTTCGTGCAGACTATCTGACTGAGGATGCACAAGGTAGGTCGCGATGGCATCGATTGTGGCTGGATTGAGCGCCGTACCGCTCAGACGTAGCTCTTGTAAGCGCCAGATCAAGAGAGTTTCCGCTTGGAGGAATGGCTCTGCTCCAGATGTTCGCGAGACGTTGGAAAGGTTCAATTTGCGGATGAATCCAAACATGCCCAGCTGGCTGTCAAAAGCTGCAGGGTTCAAACGACAAGCGTTGCCGGCAATCTCCAAAGCCTCCAAAGTATTCTCCTGAACTCTGAGAGCGTCGAGTATCAGCCCCATGCTTCTATCACTTAGCCCACAGCGATTGAGCTCAATAGCACGGAAGTGGCATGACTTGTCCACGGCTGCGCCTACCAAGTAGTCTTGGTCGGTGTCGCTGAGTTCGATTCCATTCAAACAAATCCAGTCAACGTTGGTAGTTTGATGTTTGCACAGGGGAAACAGCGCTTCGACGATTCCACATCCGATATCCTTAGTTTGGGACGGCTCGTCTTGAGTTGGATCTGTGCTTGTGTGTGTCGCATTCATACACCCAGAAAAGTCCATTCGCCTCAGCTTCTTACTCGTGGCCGCCAATGCTCGGACTTCCTGCACTAGAAGTGAGGACTGGTTCAGCTCCTCAGTCGTTAGCTTTATCGCAGTACCACGCTTTGTGCGGGCGCAGACATGCTCTTGTCCATAGTTGTCATGCAAGCCATTCAAACAATCTAGTTGAATGTTCGCGAACGAGACACTGCCAAAGCTTTCATTATACCGCAACGCACGCAGTATTGCAAGCAACTCGAGAGGTCCGTAGTTCGCACGTCGCTGGTCCACGGGAGGGAGAAGCTCAAATCCGGGCGCATCCTCGCAGGTATAGTCGATAGTATACTTCACGTTTGCCGGGTTGACGCCATACGCCACACAGAATGCTATGAGCGTACGGTCTAGACAGTTGTGCTCATCCGCCTCGGCTGAGGCTGGAGGAGCCAAAAGATCATCGACCTCATGTGGCACAGTCCACCCGAATAGACGTTGCGCGCATTCGGGTCTGAGGAAATTGTTGGCAAGGTGAAGCCGAGCGGCAATGTCGTATGACGCAGAAGAGGCCAAATATAGAATCTTTGGTTTCTGCAGAGGTTGACGGAAGGTGAGTTCGAAAGTGTCGTCAAAGCTGCTTACTCTGACCGCAGACAATGTAAGGATGCCATGGGCAGATTGCGAGTGGTTATTGGCTAGAGAAGGACTCGATGTTCGCGCAACGGGCTTCACAAGCTGTATCACATGTAACTTATGTACGCCAATCACCAGGAAGCAAACCGTTGATGCCACCTTGGTCAGGTCTTCTGCTGACGAGCGACTGCCAGATTTGGTGGCCACCTGTCGTTGTACGACTTTGAAAATGGCACAATTGTTTTGGTCGTAGTCATTGTCGCGTTCCACAATTCGAGCGGCGTTTTCCAGATTGGCAGGAGTAATATAGGTTGTTTCGCGTAGCCGGGCATCGTTGACAGCGTCGCGGATCCGCCTCAACCAGACATCCCGCTCCTCGGGGATATTGAACTGCAGAGTCATGGCAGATGCCTGACCAGACTCCTCGTCCATGTAACAGACCTCCAGCGCAAAGTAAGGCTTCCCATCGTCCAGCTTGTGGACTGCCACCACTTGCCGCAGAGGGACTCTTCCGTGCTTGTCCCCGGAAGAGTCCGACAGGGTCTGCAGTTCGCTCTGCGAGCCAATTGAAGCCATTGATCCGTGCCCAGAACCATGGCGAATGACAGGACTACGCCCACCGGCGGGATGAGGAATGGTCTTGAACGTCTCCGCAGCTTTGAGCTGTGACTTGTAGCGAATTATGTGCACCTCGGTCAGAACGAGATATTCTTTCTTCTTGCGGAACATGCCCGCACTGGTCTGCACCTCCCCGTGCATCATCACTGCGCGCATGGGCGGAGCTGCGCCGTCGACGGTGTGATCAAAGACGAATGACGGGGCCTTGGAGGATGTCGAAGACAGCGGCTCTCCGTAGTATCCGCCATTTGGCATGAGCTCATCGCTGCTGGAGCGCACGCTGTTCTTGAACGATTCGAAGACGGAGGGCGGCCGCTTGACGCCTTTCATGCTCAGCTCCGGTCGGCGCGGTATGCTCGTGCTTGGCTGATCCGACAAGGGTCGCGCTTGTGGCACATCCGGGTGGTCGACAATGGCAGTCAGCGGCGAAAGACTGGGTGTGCGATGGTTCGGCTTGCTCGTTTTCTTCGTGAGCGTCTTCCGACTGCTGCTGTTGGTGGTGGTGTCTTCGAGGGACGACGGACGCAGGTTGGACAGCGCGAAGAAGCTCTTCCGCCGTGCCCAGGACGAGGAAGAGGAAGACTTCTTGCTGGTCTCCATGCTGCCCGTTCCTGGTCCTGGTCCTGCTCCCGGCCGTCAGAAGCCGTGCGGGTGCACAGTAGACTGATACTGATACTGCCGCGACTCTAGGTGAATTGGAGGGATGACATGATCGTGGTCGTAGCGCTCGTCCCCGCTGGAGCCGCCGCAGTCACTGTTCTCTCCACTGGGGCGGCAGCAGAGAAGGGTGAAGTTCTGACGCCGAAAGAGCTAAAGACCGCGCGGGTTAGAATATAGAGTTTGGCGTCATTGTCACTGCTATTTGTTGATCCATGTTTCAGAAATCTGGACTGCGAATCCCGTTATCTGCCATAACAATGACCGCCGACCGGTCGATTGCCCCAAAGAGCGGTGAAATCTCTCAGCACCTCAGCCATACAGCCTGATCCGACCTTGACGCATCGATGGAGTGCGTAGTCTTAAAAGCAATGCCGCGTGGCAGGGATGCAGCTAATCGCGAGGAACATGATGAAGGCTGTCGGCCCGCCCGCAGTTAGACAGATCCACTCTGATGCATGAATGCATGAAGACGATACCTCGAGGCACGTACCTCTTTGCATATTTTATCTTCAACGTCGTATCTTGATAGGAAACTCTGTACATATGTCAATTATTAGTCTTGCTGCTCTAGTCAGGCAGATCACAAGCTACGAAGCGAAGTGAATGTCC
The DNA here is from genome assembly GCA_002116395.1 of Ramularia endophylla. Lineage (NCBI taxonomy): Eukaryota > Fungi > Ascomycota > Dothideomycetes > Mycosphaerellales > Mycosphaerellaceae > Ramularia > Ramularia endophylla. The sequence continues at coordinate 3,476 of KZ110091.1, read as the reverse complement.
ATCAACGGCGTCGGGTTATCGCACGCGTCTCTGACCATTTCAGATTTTTGACGAGGTAGCGCTCAAATCAGAGTCAAACGAGACGAGCTCCTTCGTGCACAGGGTTTCCCTGTTGGCACTGTGCCTAGTTTGCCAAAGCAGATCACATCCTGGTCTCCTTGCAGAGCTCTTTCCACCCAATCACCACTGCCTCATCATCGCTGGCGAGCATCTGTCTAAGGATAGCAACTTTTACAAGCTAGGAGAGACACCCGGCCGTCAGATGCTTGTCCAGGCAGTCTTCTTCAGCAGAGTCATGGTCCAGAGCAGTCGCAGGCATGGCCTGGCTTTCTTCAGCCTTCATTCCTCCGGATCTCGACGACCACCGAATTGCTGTGCTCCAGTCAGATGTAGTCCCCGTGAACATGAGCTCGAATATCGTGTTGGGTGTCCTATCTGTTCAGTCCATCCATCAATCTTCCTTCAAGCGTCTGGTAGCTCTCGCAGCAATAAGCGAAGACAGTGCGCCTATAAACAAACACACACCAACAGCACTGACACCCTCGACAGAATGATGCTCATCTGGATGGGCATCTTTCGCAAGTTCTGGACTGAGTCCAGGCTCCATGATCGAAAAGACGGCCCAGCTGATGCCAGTTCCGACGAATTGAGGGATAGTCGTGTAGATGTTCAGAATGCCCAAATAGATGCCGCTCAGCTCTCCTGTAGAACTAGAAGGCGTTCCTGCAAAGTCATCGGATGAGCGTCGAAGATGTGGTGATTTCGGGACCAATTTCTCATCGAGATCTTTCTCCACATGCGTCGGAAGAGCATCACTCAGCCTGTTGACTTCAACACCAATGTACGTGCCCGCAGCCAAGCTAGCGATTGCAGACGACACCCCTGTAATGGCCATCAACATGGTCGCAAACCCGACAGACTTCACCGCAGGCGCAAATATCATTGAGATGGAAAAGACCAGAGTTCCAAAGGTCCATGTGTTAAGGAGACTGGGCTTTGAGAAGGTCGTCAGCATCTGCATGATCCCTCTGAGGCTCTCCGGAGGTCGAGGAGTGAAGGCCGGCTTTTCTGCATCTCCGGGACTGGTGACCAGCCATGGCAAGACAATGGCTGTGATGAAAGTTGTCACAGAATGCACAATGAGCGCTGCACTACCAACCATTCCTACTTTGCTCAATGCATCGCCGGACTCATTCGGTGCGTGATGGCGGAGATAAATCTCGCCGACCCAGACAGAGCCGTAGAATAGCAGCGGGAACCATCCAATCCATGACCAAAACTGTATCCAGCAGATTGCCTGAATTCGTTTCGGTACATTGACGGTTCTCTCGTAGATTTGGTAGATGATAGAGGCAAGATGTTGCTTGTTCTCCGATGCAGTCCTGCAATAGTTTAGTACAAGTCGAACATGTTGGGTGAAACGAGAGAACGCACTCATCGGCAACCAGAATCCGCTCATCGACTGCCCAACAGGTTACCAGCTGGCTGATGACCATCGCCAGAGCTGCGATTGAGCAAACCTTTTGAAACTGAGTAGCCCCAAACAATCCAGGCAGTACGACTTCCAAGTCGAGTGCTCCAATACCGAACACAAGGATGTGTCCAACACCTGCCATTCTAGTTACTACGAGACGTTAGCATATTTCCTCGCTGTAGGAACAGCAGGAGGACGTTACCCCAGGCAGCACCGAGCTTTTGCTGCGACACAGGCAAAGTGTCCACGACCAGCGCTCGACAGGTCGATTGAGCTATCACTTCGTTAGCGCCCCGTCTCCTGATGACACTGTACTGGCCTACCAATATTTATGACAAAGTCGAGAATGAATATGTCTGTGATCGCCAGCTGGATCGTAACATGCCGTCGCTTCCATATGTCAGCATTTGTCCTCTCTCAGCACACAATCTTGACAGTTGTCCGATCAACATACCCTCTCAACATCCTCCACAAAGTATGCTACCAACTCTTTTGCCCAGCCCAGTACCACCAGGCACACAGCCACTGCGCATGTGCCCCCCACCATGAACGGGCGCCTTCGTCCCCATCTTGATGTGCTCTGATCGGAGATCATGCCAATGATTGGCTGCATGATCAAACCTGAAAGTGGACCCGCTATCCAGACCTGAAGAAGGATGGCACGGTCAGGAATGCTTTTGACTCTTGATACCACCTCAGAGAAATCTCACCAGACTCATGCCGCCCTTAGAGAGCCCAAGAGCAAGAAGAAAAGGGCTTGCATACGTTTGTTCGGTTCCTTATGCGACGTGTCAGCACTGGCTCAGACATTGAAGATTGATGTGACGACTTTACCCCAGCAGAACTGCAGTCCGATGAGACTGAAGGTGAGTAAGAAGAGCTTCATTGACTCGGATGAACCCTTCACCCGCGGCTCGCCGGCCCATGACGAAGTTGCGATGGCCATGACTGTTGTGGGAATAAAATATAGTTGAGAGCGTGGTGGCTTCGGCGATTGGAGTCGTCAGCGGGCCAAGGGTGTCAGATTTGTTACATCCCGCGATCAACCCAGCCGCTCGTGCAAGCAAGTAGGAGGCCAAGCGAATGACATTGGTGGTCGGCGTATGCACGTTGGTGTTTATGACACGATGATAGTTGAACGGAACGTGAAGATGAGGTGACCTGTCAGTTGAAGATCGACAAAGGTAACACGCGACTCGGAGAGCATGCGCGCCCCAGTCAAATCTTAAACGCTTTAAGAATACGCTACTTTGAGCACGCGTGTTCAGTGCTGAGAGTCGGGATGAAAGACACAAAGACATCCTCATTAATGCATGAGCCTTGCTTTTCTCATCCATTGCATAGCAGTGGCTCCTCTATATAGAACCCAGCCTTCTAGTAACTCCGGTCTCCTTCGCCCTCGGTAATCGCTCTCCGGCTTTCCCGTCCGTAAGAACTCCCTCACATGCGAACTCGTGCCAGGCTGGCCTTTTTGGTGTTGTGGATGCTCATGTTACGAGGTTGCGACTCACTTCATGTCCTGGAGCCGCTCTCCGTGTGTCATACTAAGAAACAGCGGCCAGGTTAGCGAACTCCTCAGAGTTTGTTTGCTTCAATTTGGTGCTGAGGCCATTGATACCCTGCTGCGTCGGAGAACTTGTAACCGTAGGACGAAGTGAAGTCGTCAAGGACGGCTGGGCCGCGCGATCCTGCAGACCTATTAGCTTCTCGTTCCACACTGCTGCATGATCGGTGCTTAGCTTACCGTATGGGTATCCCATTGGAATGATTTCCTTATTTTCATCCAAATAGTGAAGGAGTGGAGTGAAGATGCGCCACGAGGCATCGAGCTCATCGTCACGCACGAAGTTGGAGTGGTCACCCTTGAGAGAGTCCAGGATCAAGCTCTCGTATGCCTCCGGGATCTTGAGGTCGGAGAAACGTCTTCTATACGTCAAATCGAGCTCTGTGACCACGGTCTGCATACTGAGGCCTGGCAGCTTGGAGTTCATCTTAATGTAGA